>LRSR01010803.1:0-13918 GCA_001579985.1 Hypsibius dujardini | reverse complement strand
CTGTCTGTCTGTCTGTCTGTCTGTCTGTCTGTCTGTCTGGTTTTCCGTCTGTATGTCTGTTCTTTTTATGGTTCCTATCTTGTCAACGGTTGTATGCCCTTTAAAACGATTTTCGGTATGAATTCCTTCAGTTGCAAACGAATGTGAGAAGACCGAACCCTCAGACGCCGAAGGTGTCTGCCCCATGGGATTCCCGAAAGATTGTGGCGACTTTTGCTACCGAATGACCGGTCACACGTCCACCTCCCAAGCCATGATAGACTCTCAGGCCACATGGGAGGAGGCAAAAACGCGCTGCGCAAATATGGGGTCTAGTTTGGTGACCATCCGCAGTGAAAAGGATCAACGCTGCGTGAGGACGTTGATGGCGGAGGCGGAGCACAGTGTCTGGATCGGCTTGTATTATCAAGACAACATTGTGACTCCACCCACGCCGCCCAGTGGCCGCTGGAAATGGCTGGACCCGGCCATTTCTGAATCTGCACTGACCTTTGTCAACTGGGCACAAGGCAAGTCTAGGCGAGCTTTAGTTTTGCGAGATAAATCAGAAAACGGTTTCGATTCCTCATAGATTTCAACGTTTTTGTTTAACACTTTGTAAGTCGCGACTTTATTTTCATATTTTATAAGGTCTTATTAGATTTAAGTGTACAATTCGGACGCTGTTTTAACAAGTAACAAACGTCTAAAGCAATAACCGCTTGATTTATTGATTTGTGTCAAGCTCTTCATAACCTCAAGACGAATCAACTTTCGAGCAACACTTTTGCCGCTTTAAGAATTTTATTGGATTAATGTTTGAATAAGAATATAATCCATAAAGCGCGGCACCTGTTTTACAGGTGAACCCAACTTCATGGAACCTTCACTGGGCGCGAGCCGCGAACTGTGCGCAGAGATGGGTGTCGGAGGATTTAATCCTGATGACGACGGCTTGTGGAACAATCGGCACTGCACGAACGGCGGCAGACGCGGATTCATTTGTGAACGCCTCAAGAGCCCGCTTAATAACGGTATATCAATCAATCAATGAACAATATTGCAGAACACTTTTTGAATCTACAAAATCATTCATTTTATATAAATTTTGTTTGTTAAAGTTCTTTTGAATTAATAGGTTTAATTTTCGCTTTTTTAAAGTACTCACGTGGCAGGCCAGCAGGTGGCGCATAAGTCGTTTTTGCGAAGTCAACCCAGAGAGGTGGAACCGAAGTGGCGCCTCTACCGGACTACTTGCACACTTCTCCATTGAGATTCTTCCCTTCCTTTTTTGAACTCAAATTCGAACTGTGAAACTTAGGAACGAACTAAAATGGGTCAGAGAATTTTCCGGAGTGTTTTCAAGTCATCTGTTATGGCATGGCAACACTGCAGCGCCGGGAAATCAACGTTGAGAAAACCGGCCTGGTTAAGTTACGATTTCTAAAAGCGGCCTGGTTAACGGCCTGTACCTCGTACTGTAGCGACGCGATTCTAAGACGCAATTGTAGCCACGCCCCCGGGCTATTTGCCCACCACTCCCGTCTGAACTGCCCTAAATATTTTATTCCAACTATTTACCGTTAAAAATTTATCGTTTCTGTTTGAAATGTTTTTTTACCGAAAACCGAAGAAATATTATTTTGGAGCGCTGATTTTTTGCCTCGTGGATTGTCTCAGCGAGAATTTGCCAGAGCGGAGAAAATCCTACCCTCCGCCAGTGGCTAACGCAAGAGCCTGCTTTTTTGGTTGATTGTTCTTTTGATTGAAGATTTGTGAAGATCACTAAGAATGTAGCCCGTCAGTAAATTGTTTGATTGAAAATTGAGGCGCATTTCGAATATTTTCACAGCAACCTGCGGATTCAGTAACACCGGCGACTGGTTCTACGACGCCAAAACCGACAGCTGCTTCTTCGTTTCACGGACCTTGGCGTCGTGGCCGAACGCCGAACGGGCCTGCAACTCGATGGACGCCCATTTGGCGACCATCGAGGAGGACAACCACGAATTCGTCCGGCAGAGTTTGGCGCGCGACTATCCCATCGACACTTACTTCTGGATCGGTCTCCGGCTGCAGCACGTGCAAACCATGACGCACACTTGGGTGGACGGTAACGTGGCAAATACATTCCGCGCCTGGGACAACAACGAGCCGAGTCCGCAGGGCGCGGAGGGGTGCGTGGTGATGAATAACAAGAACGGAAAGTGGCACGATTATCGGTGCCAGTGGGCGGACGGGTACCGGTTCCTGTGTCGCAAGGCCAAGACCCCGGTAGAGCCGGTCATCCCGCCGGTCGTTCAGGAGCATTGGGGATGTCCGGACGTCTGCAAAGAAAAAGGCTGCCTGCGTTACGGTAAGAAGTCACTAAGTAAAAAAACTAAACTAAAACTCCTTGCTAACTATTTTTAGTTTTTACCATCCTTATTTGGGATTCAACTCTTAAGCAGTCAAATATTAAAAGAGTAGGAGAAACGTATGAACGAACATGCACTTGATTGATGGGGTGGAAACACGTTAACATTTACCTTCCTTAATTTGATCTGTAAAATTTCAATTCTCAGGAAATGTTTAAATGAAAGCTCTTGATGGGTCTGACAAACACTGTACATGTTATTGGATCCCCCTAACCTTCTAAAGGTGCGGGGACACCTTTGCTTTTACCATCGGTAAAGCAAAGTCTTGTAACTATTATATAACGCATATTCCAAACTATTATAGGTATTCTTCAGCTAACTAACCAGCTTACTTAATGAATATTTACTCAACGGACTATAAAAAACCTGCTTGAATTGCAGTTTTTCCTTTTACTTTTAAGTTTTCACTGCCAGTAACCATTCACTTCCTATCGGCCCTTGCGCTGTTGTTGGGTCGCCGGGCGCAAACCCAACACTCTGTCATATACGAAACTCAATTTAAAATAGAGTGATGTCGGCATTGTTGTTTTAGCACATCAGGGAGCGGAGCTACTACTATAACATTTCCTGGATTGTCACTCTGAAGTTTCGCGTCAGACCGGAAAATGCCTCATAGCTCCGCGCCTGGCATCCTAAAAAGATTCCGCTGACGCGCAATTTGATTTCTAATTGAATCTTGAACGGAAAAGTGTTAAACTAGTTTAAAGTAAACGCCAACAAGCGTTTACAATCCAAAATCAGGGAAACGGCTCTTCGAGTGCTTACTCAAATTTCGTCATTCTGGCAAAAAGACTCTAAATCAAAACAAGCAAATCAATCAATCGACGGAGCAAAGACTGGTTAGCTGTGGTCAAAAACAGCTGCACGCATTGACTAAAATGGCTCAAACTCCGACCACGTCATTTTGCTGGGCGCCAGTAGAACGTTGGCTTTGGCCTGACAAGGAAAGTTCATGCAGAGATGCGCTTAGAAGTGTTCATTTTTGATCAAATTGATAAATGAGATGTTCTTCTGTTTGTTAATACCAAATCTGAATGCGTTTGTGAGGTATTTGCCATGTGTGTACATGGGCGACATTTTATTTCTGGCAGGGTCGTCCTGTTACTGGATCTCCCCTACGAACGAACAGAAAAACTGGAACGATGCCCATCGAGCGTGTCAGCAGCTGTACGCCCACCCGACGGACATCACAAAGAGCTCCGACCTCGTGTCGATCCACAACGATTTGGAGAATGACTTCTTGATGGCCCACCTGGGCGCGGACCGTGTCAATCGATGGACCGGCCTCCACGAGGAGATTGACCGCAGCACCCTTTACTGGACTGATCAGAGTTATATGGAATTCACGAACTGGGATTATCGTGAACCGAACTCGCATTCGTCGGTATGTGTTAAAACAACGGGTTTTTTTTAATTTGTTTTAAGCTCCGGAGCGATTGGAGGATACATTTCGATAAAATTTCCCAACTGTCGATTGTTTTCGTTTTCTAATTTACATTGCGGTTCGAAATAAACTTACAGGGACGCAATCGGTCGCGCACAGTTACTGCTATAACAATTCAAAGTTGAGTAAATGTTTATGACGAACCTTGTAATATCTTGATTGCACTATGTTGCAGCAAGAATGCGTGTTAATGTACGGATACGCCGCAAAGGCCGGATGGTGGAACGATGAGAACTGCGGCAGTACGGCTGGCTATATTTGCAAGATGCAAAAAGGTCATTATGTGCGGCACTATTTTAGCAAAAATAAGGAGTTGAGTCTCTTAGTGTAGAGATTGGATTGAGAAGAAATCAAGGATAATAAATGCAATTAAATAATGAGTAGATCTTTTTATTTGCAGATGCCACAGCTCCAGCATATGTGCCATCAAACAATAACTGTCCGTCAGGATTCCATCGCCTCAATGGCGTTTGTTTCGGCATAGTACCCCACGGAACCGATCCAGTCACCGTTTGTAGTCAGCATGGCGGCGCGAAATTTGCGACCATCCTCAGCACCTACGAAAACGCCTTCTTGCGCGTACTGCTAAACAACGCAGCGAACGAAAATAACATCACCGGTGAGGATCCGGTGCAAGCTTGGCTGGGAGGTGGCGAAACCGGCGGCAAATTGACGTGGAATGGCGGGTGCTTCCCCAAAGTGAATAACATTGTCAATTTCTACACGAATGATCAGCAGACCAATTGCATCGCCTTGAATCGTGATGGCAAGTGGAGCACGCATGAGTGCAGGGACACAGTCCAGTTTGCCGCTTGCGAAATACGCGACGGTAAGACAGACAGACAGACAGACTTACAGCCAAATCACTGCAGACTTCGGTGCAGTCTCACTTCCGGCTTCCTTGTTGATTTTTTCCTGATGAGATTAGATACTGCTTTCTGAGAAACAACGATATTCCAATCCTTCAATGCTTCCACAATTTGTCCGGATGAATATTTCAAACTGACCAATGTCAAAATACACTCCCTCACACCCAAATCTAGTTAACGACTCATCTTTGCATCCAAATGAGACACGAAGTATATCACACATGTGAAGTTGAGTGGAACACGTGTCGGGTTCATGAGATTTGGGAATCAGATAAGGCGCCCCGTCTAGGTGTGAACATGAATCACTGAGTACCATCAAGTGGTTTACACACTGTCGTTGACCCAATAGGCATTACTCATGCTAATGCTATTTTTTTCAGTGGAATGCGAGAAGCATGAACCGACAAATACTGGCGTGTGCCCCGCCGGATTCCCGGATGAGGGGAACGACTTCTGCTATCGAGTTGTTCATACAGCCGCGACTGCATCGGCGGAATGTACAAAGGTCACCTGGACGGAAGCAAAGGCCATCTGTGCCAGGGCAGGAGGCAGTGTTCTCACTATCCGCACGGAAGCTGACCAAAGATTAATTGAGAAATATCTGGAGAGGACCGCAAGCTCGTTATGGCTGGGCTTGTACGAAGAAGTAGACCCGCTCACCAACATCGGAACGTGGAAGTGGCTAGACAATAATGCCACGTATCAGGGCAGTTTCCAGAACTGGGAAGACGGTATGGTTTATTACTCAATCATACTTTAATTTGCTTATAATAAGTCGTTTCTATTGTGACTCTTGTGCAAGTTTAGCCTCGTTATATAATCTATGAAAATCACTGATGTACTAAGTCAACTATTACTTCGTGTTTTTTTGTACTGTTTCAAATTTAAAACAGGTTCAGCTTTCCTTTTTCATTTCATGTTGAATGTCAAATGAAATACTCTCATATTCTCACATTTTAGGGCAATCTGAAGTCGTTTCAAATGCAGACGTTCATTTTCGATTTCACATTTAATATTTCATTTTACGTTCGTGACCTTTTCAGTAGCCGAAAATCTTACGATAGCATAAATCGATTTCAGGTGAGCCAAATGTCCTGACTGCCGGGTACACTCGTGAGTCCTGCGTCGAAATCAAGACCAACGGCAAGTGGAACAACGTGCAGTGCGCGCAGGGAGCGACTCGCGGTTACATCTGCGAGAAAGCGAGGGTTCCCGCCACTTTCACTCCCGCCACTACAGGTGCTCCCTTGAGCGGCAAGGGGCTGGACGGACTGGACGGGGGCGCCATCGCGGGCATTGTCATATCCGTCCTACTTCTGGTCCCGGCCGTTGCCTATGCCGCCTATTGGGGCATTAAGAAACGGAACGGCGGAGTGTTCCCCGGGGCTTCGCTGCCCTACACGCGCGACAATCCATCCACGGATAAGACCTCTGTCATAAACGACAACGACGATAGTTACACATAAAACCATGTATTTTCTCATTGCTGCCCCCTTTCGAGCCGTTGTACATACATATTTTCCACAAATTACGCGTGCATTCAGTTGCCGAAATACTTTGTGTAAACTTACTTTTTGGGACTAACTTAAAATGCATAGAGCAAATATTTGAACTGGCTGTTTCATCACGCTCAGTTTCGGAAATGTGCAGTCACTCGTTCGTTAGTCGGTCGTGTGGGTGATTGATGTGAAACTGACCGTATCCACTTATTACAGACAAGGCCAAAAAGAGCATGTCTCTGAGCGTGCGTGTAGGAGAGAAAAAGAACTAGCAGAAACCAGGTAATTCACTATCATTTTTGAACAAAAAAAGACACATCACACACTCATTCACAGAACAGGACGAGAGTTATTTCTAAGTCTACGCGGTAACAAAGTCGATTTTGACGGAGTTCGTCGGTGTTTTCGGGTCCTTCTAACGGGGCCCGACGACGGTATTGAGGTAGCAGTCGTTGTCTGAACCGTTGAAGAAACTGTTATCGCAAGTGACGACATGGGAGTGCTTGACGTTGATTGGGAACTCAGACTGTGGGAGGTTGTTGATGTCCGCTGCTCGATGTGGGCACGTTTGGCGTTCCGACTGCGGAGTCTGTCGTGGCTCAACGACCGATATGTGATCAGGTCCGGCTTACAAACTTGTTCGTCCACGGTTTCCGTGCACTGCTCGCATTCGACATTGCAGCACCTAAATTTGACATCCGGAAAGAGAATTAAAAACTAGAAGCAAGAAATAATTCTGGTATTTTGCCTGTCTATCAGTTTGCCATAATTTCTGTCTGCAAGTTTCCTGCCTGTCAGTCTATCTGCCTTGCTCCGTTTGTCTGTCTGTCTGTCTATCTGTTTGTCTGTCTATCTGTCTGTCTGTCTGTCTGTCTGTCTGATCTGTCTGTCTGTCTGTCTGTCTGTTGCCAGACTGTCTATGGATCTGTTTGTCTGTCTGTCTGTGGTCTGCCTGGTCTGACTATCTGCCTGCTTTTCTGCATTCATTGTCTGCGTTTGCAGAACTGCCGCCAGACAGGGACGAGACCCACCATTTGAACTTGCAATGGCACTGCCGGGTCCGTTCCACTCTCCTGGTGTCATATCCTCGCCCACAGCACATAATTTCGCAGCTGTCTGCACCGGTCGAGTTGAGTCGACAAACCCGGCCACCCGTTCCCAACGAACCTAAATAGAATATTGAAATGGAGGGGTTAATAAAAACACAGAAACTTGACAGATACATTCTGCCTGAATTCCATGTCTGTCTGTCTGTTTGCCTGTTTGTCTGTCTGTCTGTTTGTCTATCTGTATGAATGTTTGCATGTCTGTCTGTCTGTCTATCTGTCTGTCTTTTTGTCTGTCTGTCTGTCTATCTTTTTTTTCGTCTGTCTGTCTGCTTGGTGCGTTTTTCTGTCCGTCCGTTTGTCTTGTCTATCGGTCTGCTTATTTGTCTGTCTATTTACCGGTCGGTTTATATATCCTGTCTGTGTCCGTCAATTTGTGCGCGTATGTTTGTCAGTCTATTACTAAGCTAGTAATTCGTTTCATCGTGTGTCTGCTTGCCTGCCTTTACTCGTCTGTGTGTCTAAATGACTGATTATCTTACCGGTGACGTAATTAGTGGAGCAGTAATCCGGTGACGGCTCATAGTACACCAAGTCGGTGCTGAGCGGTTTCCGCCTCGGTCGATCCATTGCTCGCAGGTGAATGCCATCGCTGCCGGACGACATCACAACCATTTCCGCCACGTCGAACTTCTTCCGCAGCAAGTCGCCGGTCCGCCGAAAGCTCGGAATGGCCATCCAACAGGTGCGAGCTGCACAAGACCCGCTGACGCCGTGGCATTTGCACTGCTTCACCAAACTTTCCTGCACAATCTGAAATTATCGAAACACTCCTTTCAAAGAAACGAAAATGAATGTTGCCACGTATTTCTCGTATTATATTTCTGCTTCTCTGTATCGACGGAATATATTGACAAAAATTTGAATAGAGTACAGCGGAGCAAATAAACTATTCATTTTCATTAGCAGACAAGTGCTTCTTACATTAACGAAATAAAACTATAAAAACAGACAGACAGACAGACAGACAGACAGACAGAGCAGGCAGGTAGACAGAAAGACAGAGAGACAGACGGACAGACAGATAGACAGACAAACAAACAGACAGACAGACAGATAAGCAGACAGGCAGGCAGGCAGACAGACAGACATGTGTTAAAACAGTAGGGTTAGTTAACTAAAAAAAAACTAAACTAACATAAAACCACATAAAAATATAGTCATTATAAAAAATTGTACATTTGTAAACGTATTACTGACAAGGTCTGCTTGTCTGTCTGCAAGTCTGTCCTCCTATCTGTATGTCGCTGTATGTTTGCATGTCTAATCGTTTAGTTGGAAAATGAGCACTGCTCCATTGGGAAAATGAGGACACTTATTAGATAAACAACTTCTGTAGGCGAAAGCAATCTTTGCAAACAAAGGGAACAAACATCTACCGCATGAGGTCGCAACCAAAATAGTCGTCTCTTCTAGGAAATACCAGTTATTCGTTTGCACACTTAACGCTGTCCTCACTGACACAAGTCAGAGTGTGAGAACAAACAGACAGACAGACAGACAGACAGACAGACAGACACAGACAGACAGACAGACAGACACACAGACAGACACAGACAGACACACAGACAGACAGACAGGCAGGCAGACAGACAGACTCCGCTCTCAATTACCCAGACAATGGAATTAGGCAACATCACAAGAGTACTCAGACACATTCTTCCTCTCCCTGAGGCAAGACGTGTTCCATCCCACAATGGGCAGAATGTTCTCTCACCTTCCTGCCGACGCGATTGTTATGCAAGTTGATTAATGCGCGGCCGCCGTCGTTGGTGTGATGATGAGCATTATTATTGCCGCCGCTGTCAAGGTCCTCCCCCTCCTCCCTGAGCTTCTGCTGCTCGACGACGTCGACAAATTTGCGGGCAAACCGGACAGCGTACCGCACGTTGTCGCTGCAGCCGGTCCAGGAGAAGTTGCCCTTCTCGTCGCGTTGGAGAACCCCCGCGGGGGTGACTTTCTTGTCGCAGGCGCAGTTGGTCAGGTCGCCGGAACTGCAGCCGCGGGTGATGGAGTGCACCACCCCGGCGGAGCTGATGGCGTGCACGAAGGCTCCTTCGCGGCTGCCGACTGTTGAAAAAATAGGATAAAAAAGAACTGTAGTAAAATAAAATAAAATAAAATAAAATAAAACAAATAAAATAAAATAAAATAGAATAAAATAAAATAAAATAGAATAAAATAGAATAGAATAAAATAAAATAAAATAAAATAAAATAAAATAAAATAAAATAAAATAAAATAAAATAAAATAAATACTTTTGTTTCCTAAATTCGTTTCCTATTGGCTATTATTTAAAATTGTACATTTCGTGGAAAAATGGCCCCCTGAATTTTGCACGACACCACAAGGAACTGTACTGCATCGGGAACATGGGAATATAATTAGTGGTCTCAAGGATTTTCCCAACACTACGTGGGAACGGGGAGAAATATTTTTGTGCGACTGCGCGTATTTGAAAGAAGGATATTCATGGGGAAGAGAGCTGAGTTGCTGTGATATGCTGCAATTGGCGCTAACGACTCCCGAAAGCATTGTCCATTGTGGGCACAAAGCCTGTCATAAACATCCGATGATCTTCCCCTGCCCCTTTGAATGGGTCCCTCCGCGGTTAATGGTCATAAATCATGCGACTGTCAACATCTCTTCTCTCCCTCTTCATTAACATCGCGGTGTGGTGCGTGCTTAATTGTTTTCTCGATTAACGAAAACATCGTAAAAAGTAATCTCCGCCTTCATTCATAGGGCGTTGGCCATAGACGCGAATGGCGCCGTCCCGACACCGGGTACAACATATATGTAAATTGTAATGTAATATAATATAATATAATCTAATCTAATCTAATCTATTTAATGTAATGTAATGTAATGTGATGGTAATGTAATGGTAATGTAATGGTAATGTAATGTAATGGTAATGGTAATGGTAATGGTAATGGTAATGGTAATGGTAATGTAATGTAATGTAATGGTAATGTAATGATAATGTAATGTAATGTAATGGTAATGTAATGGTAATGTAATGTAATGGTAATGTAATATAATGGTAATGTAATGGTAATGCAATGTAAAGGTGATGGTAATGTAATGTAATGTAATGCAATGTAATGTAATGGTAGTGTAATGGTAATGTAATGGTAATGTAATGTAATGATAATGTAATGGTAATGGTAATGTAATGTAATGGTAATGTAATGTAATATAATGTAGTGTAATATAATGTAGTGTATTATAATGTAGTGTATTATAATGTAGTGTAATGTAAACTACATGAAACGAAAAAAATACATACAAATTTCTATTTTAAATTTATTAAAATATTTTGCTGTTTAAAACCAGAAACGTGTTTAAAACTATTTTTTTTATCTTTATATTCATTTCTAGAGTTATACTTCTTTAAATCTATATTAAAGATAAATAATTAACGGTATGTGATTACTCATCAATTATTAATTTAGTGCTTTTAAATTTATTTTTTTCATGTTATATTTATTGAAGTATTTTGTTCTTCCAGATGAAAAATGCTTTAAAAGTTAAAAGCGTTTACGGAAGGAAGCCGCGAGAGACAAAAGACCGTGAGAGTCAGCGACGGACCTTTCAATGCCAGCTTGCTCGTACCGGCTTGGTCTTCCTGCTGGATGGTGGTGCAGTTCCAACGGGAATTCCTAAACTGATTCTGACACTCCTCAATTCCGGTGCGCACGCCCTCACCGATGCTGACCATCACTTCCGGCTGCTCCAGACAGACGTGGCGTTGACTCTTCAACAGGCCGGGGATGTGCTCACACGGGAGGGGACCGGTGCCCGATAGCATCCCCACGGGAATGTCCGATAAAAACCTGCACACACCAATGCAAAGAAAACAAAGTCTCAAAGCTGTCTGCCCATTTCACTTTGGATTAATTAGACTTAAGTGCCATGTCTGTTGACGCGATCAAAGGGATCAAAGGGATCAAAGGCTTAAACGGATTGAAATGATAACCAGCAGGGTCAACAATTAAGAAGAACGAAAACCAAAATCATTAACTTAATCAACTATTTACTTGGTTTTTCTAATAATGAATTAAAAATAACAAATTTAAAAAAAAAAAAAATTTTTAAAGTTTTTTTAGTCAAGTTTGGTTTTGCGATCGTTTTAATTAATTAAACAGCTCACTTACCAAAAAGCCGTAGTTGACCCGATCCAAGTGGGAATTAGGTAAATACACAAACAGATCGCCACACTGTCGAATAGTCGCATTGTAATTTCGTTGACGATAAAAAATAAAAAAACACTTTTAGGAATTTCCTAAAGTGAGAATGAGAAAGATGTGGAAAACCAAAAATAAATTGCTGAACGGTGAGAAATCCTGGCAATCAGACGAATAAAGAGTGTGCCACGAATGAAGTGTCCAGTTTGGGGCGGGGTTAAGCGACCAGTCGGTAGACCAATCGGAAAACACTGGCTCTAGTTTGGGGGCGGGGTTAAGCGACCACTCGGTAGACCAATAGGAAAACACTGTCCAGTTTGGAGGCGGGGTTAAGCGACCAGTCGGTAGACCCAATCGGAAAACACTGGCTAAAGTTCTGAAAAATGAATGTTGAAGGTGAAAGACCAATAACTTTAGGGGAACGATTATTTGCACCGGCCGGTACAGAAAATAACACCCGGCCCAATTAGCATTGCGCACGTGGCCATAAATCTGAACGGTCGGAGTTCGAGCCACTCGGGCGCGGTTGGCTTTAACTCCGATTGGGCAACTTTTTGGCCAGAACATGCACGTCGCAAGAGATCAATCAAGCATTGCTATTAATAAGCAATCAAGCTCAAGCTTTTCTTCACGTTTGTTCTGCTTAACCGAAACGGAAATACTGTTAATGTTCGGAAAATGGCTCATGATGTACACTTTTTCCTGGTGTTTCTTTTGAAAAATATAAAATTCGGCCATATTGTAATATTTGAATATATTACAAGGGATTTTAATAAATATTTTTTAATAATATTATAATGACAATACACAAAAAAGACTGGGAGTAAATGTAACAGAATCAATTCTATTTCAATTCACTACCGTATTCCCCCGATCTCAAGGGACACTTTTTTGCCCTACCAGTTAATTTGATCCACCCCGGATCTTGTCTGTTCATCACCATTTGCTTTTGTTTACCTACAATCAATCAATCAATCAATCTGATTTGTGCGTCGAGAAATCCCGCTTGATCAATCAATCAATCGCTGCCAAGTTGCGCTTAAATTTCAACCAATCACGACACAGTGAATCCGATTGCACAGTCAACCGATGACTGGAGGGGGTGGGGCTTAACTGTCCCTTGAGATCGGGGGAATACGGTAAGCCTCGCGTCATGTTGAGTAATTTGATTAAGTCTCGATTAATTTTTCACGGTGTCACGTCACATCTTTTGGCTGGTAAGCAACACTTACTAATACTGTAATCTATCTACTTAGTAACTCATTCCTATCTACCCTCACATTCTATATCGTCTTTACTCAGTTATTGTCAAGTACACAGCTCCGTCTGTCGGAAGAAACTAGTACGTTAGATCAGGAACTGTTCTTTATCCCTGACTATATAAGCGCATGTTCTACAGTAATCTGGGACAGTTCGTTCTTTTCACCTCTAATCTCCTCTACCAGTCAAGTCTCACCACGATTCTTCTCCTATTATTCAGTCTAACAGCTTGTATGTTCCGATTCTTCCGTCCTAATGGGAATCAAGGCCAAACACATCATAATAATCTTTTACCACATTTTGGGGACGGAAGCTCTCAAGGGAAAAAAACAACACATTCCAAGTTAAAAAATCAGAAAATAGGTCTTTACAAAAAAAAAACATAAAAAGGGGTGTTCCTGTCTGTCTGTCTGTCTAACTGTCTGTCTGTCTGTCTGTCTGTCTGTCTGTCTGTCTGTCTGTCTGTCTGTCTGTCTGTCTGTGTCTCCCTCTTTCTCTTGGATTAAGTCAACGTCAAATAATCTCATCAGAAGACATAGCTCTGGAGTGAGTTGAGCCAGTGTATTTCGGCAACCCAGCTTGGCAACTGCGTGAGGACCCTGTCTAACAGGGGACTGGTCATGGCGAGAAAGTGGTTGACCACCGTAATACGCACAGACTCCACCGCCACCGGGGAGGAGGAAGACGACGACGACGAAGCGTCGCTAGAATTGAGCAAACCGGATCGGCACTGTAAAGTCAAAGAAAATTTTTCAATCCGATTGATTAAGAAAGAAAACGGGAAAGTGTGTTTAAATATTTTAAATCGATCATTAAAATTATTTTCAAAGTATATTTAAACAACAGAATACCATGCAGAACAAATCCGCTGCGGTTTTTACCTCGAGTTCAATGGAAAAAACTTTGTCAAATTTCGTTTTCCCAGCTTCGTAGCCAGCCACTAGGAATACAAAGTAGGTCGGTCGACCGTTCCAGTCGGGACCGTTCATGGGTTCAGCCGCGGTCAGATTCCAACCCGTGAGGCGGCAATGTGCAGCGGGCGAGATGTAGATATTGCTGTGATCGACCACTGCGCAAATTCAAAGAAAAAAGCCTTCAAAGCCTAATAGACAGACAGACAGACAGACAGACAGACAAGACAAACAAACAAACA
>LRSR01010800.1:0-11227 GCA_001579985.1 Hypsibius dujardini | reverse complement strand
CTGTGTCTGTGTCTGTGTCTGTGTCTGTGTCTGTGTCTGTGTCTGTGTCTGTGTTTGTGTCTGTGTTTGTGTCTGTGTCTGTGTGTGTGACTGTGACTGTGTCTGTGTCTGTGTCTGTGTTTGTGTCTATGTGTGTGTCTGTGTCTGAACCTCTCGACCAGAGGACAGGCTGTGCGATCTTGACCGACAGACAGCGATAGATCAGCGCCTACCAACACATAATTTATCTGTTCGAGAAAAAAAGAGAAAAGTGAATTCGAGTTGCGCTATTAACCCACACTGTCTGTCGGCAACACAGCGACATCAATCGCCCTCGCATGGCACTTATTATAACATATTACATTTTGTCAGCATGATATCGCGGCCATCACTTTCGGATGACTCGCGGACCGCGACCGGCGGTGTAGTACCTGGTAACGAGACTGACCCATTCAGAGCAACGCTCAAACAGAGCAAAAAGAGAGAAATAGTATCATCCGTCACAACAAACAGACCAACTAACGAGCTAAATGCGCACCGTCGCACTTCCGTATTTTTTTCTTGAGAAATTTGAGAAGAAAACGCGGTTAGTTGGAGTTATTCTTCGCTGCGCGCTTCCAAATATCTAAAATGAATTTTCAGGAATTAGCAGCATTAAAAATTGTACTTCTGCTGGGACCGGCTGTATGGGCCGGACCGTTGCGGTCGCGGTTCGTCAGGCAGTCCACGGTGATTGCCGATGAGGAACTTCTGCTGCGGGAAATTTGCAATATCGGCGACGGAAACTACCGGCATCCCTATTCCTGTGATAAATTCCTACAGGTATGAGTAAAGACAATTTTCCACCAAGCGATTCGATATGAAAAAAAATAATTATTAATATTTATGATTAATAAGTCTGTTAATTTGCTTTTTTTAGTCAACTTCAAATTAATTACTAAGAATGTCCAAGTTAATTTCTTACTAATCAAACTTTTGGCTCAACGTTAAGTAATTCAATTGAAGGCAATCGAAAAGTAAAAAATTTAACTGAAAGTAGAATCAGATGTAATTGTAGTTTCTTAGTTTCTCTCCCAGTTAAATTAAATCTTTAGCTAATAAAACATTTGATTTTGTGTTATCAGAAATTGAACCAAAAAAATAAAACTAAATATTTTAAAAGATTTGATTGGGACAGAAACGAAAAAACTACATTTATCCTATTACTACTTAAATTAAAAAAAATTATAATTACTACTTAAATTAATTAAACTAAATTAAACTAAATTAAATTAATTATAATTATTACCTAAATTATAATTAAGTTAAATGATTAGTTAATAAATTTAATTATAACTAAAGCAATGTTAAGATTTTTAATTAATTACAGTTTATGCTAGGTAATAGTAAAATTATAGTTCTGTTCAAACAAAATTTTAATTTATATGTAAATTTTCGGTTAAGTTTTAATTTAGATTTAAATTTTCGGTAAAGTTTTAGTTTAGATATAACGATTTATTTTTTTTAGATCGCGACGTTGTGAATAGATTTGCAGGACAGAAAGTTCTTTTTATTTCTTTGCAGTGTACCAACGGAGTACCGAAGGATCAGGATTGTCCCTGGGCTATGGTCTACGATGTCAAAATACAATCGTGCAATTACAAACGCTTAATCAAATGCCGGCTGATTGATGGTACAGTAAGCGACAGAAATTAATCCAAAGAAGGGTCCCAGAAATGGGCAAAAGGGGCGGGGCAGGGATAATACTTGAACAATCAACCAGGGATCAATCCGGAGCAATCGGAGCGGAGTTGATTGGTTGATTGTTCAATTGTTACCCCTGCCCCGCCCCCTTTGCTGATACCAGTAAAATGTAACAAAATTAAACAAATAAAATTGAACAAATAAAATTAATTAAATAATGCGATATCAGAACCAGAAATTAAATTAGTAATGTGGGAAGTAAACATTTCTAGTGGGATAAATATTTGCCACGTCTTTTTACACTTGAACGCGGGATGTATTTTTTGACAGTTGACAATTAAACACATTTCATTGCAGAATTCTTTAGATGCACCGTTCTACTTTTGTGTTCACAGTCGTTTTTAATCTGAATTTAAATTTGTCCGAAGTATGATATTAATAAATAATTAGTTATTTAATTATTTAAATAATACACAATATATGTGTATATAAATATTTATTACATATATATAGAAATATTCCATAAAATTCGTATTTATAAATATTCCGTAAAATTTATATATTGAAATATTACGTAAAATATGAATATTTTAAATGTTACACAATATATATATATATTAATATATTACATCATTTTTATATATTTAAATGTTACACAATATTATATATACATTAATATGACATAAAATGTATTTTTGCAGAAATATTATATAAAATGTTTGTATTTTATATTTATGTATCATATAATTTTTTACAAGGGAACTGCTAGTTAACCCCCCCCCCCCTTTCACCTCGTTCTACTTTTGTCACCCCTTTTTAACTTGTATTAATTTAGCATTGATTTAATTAACATACCGGTACAAAACACCTTTTAATATTGGATAACTAGCAAAATATAAAATGACAATCAAAATGTTTTGTTCTCTATTATGTGTCACAAGCTCAAAGAGAACTCGTTTCCGTTTTAATTAACATTTATTCGGTCAGAGATACAACTTTATTTTACGAATCTCAGTTAAGTTAATTGTAATGGCATCCTTAATAAATTGAGACTTAAAGCTGGGATTTCTATAAACTTGAACGAAATAAAAAACAGGAAATAAAATAAGCTAGCTTGATTTTTATAATTTACCGTATTTGGGAAAAGAGGTAACCATAATGTAATAAGGGTGAAAGGGGGATGACAGTGCCGGACAGGGGGCGTGCAGGGGGGGACTAGTGGTACCCTTTTTATATTAATACTATATTATTATTGAATTATTTTTTATAAGATTAATATTATATTAATATTGTATTATTTTGTATTTTTATATTAATATATTTCTCCTTGAAAAGGCTTGACCGATTTTGGGGACGGACTGGCCACCACAATTCAGCCCACCATTATTCGTCAGCCTTCCGACGCCGTGGGCGGAGCTCCCTTGGAAGGCCACGTGGTCAAACTGACCGCCGGGCAAGCTCCCGCGGTTCCCGCGGTCCCAGCGGTTCCAGCGGTTCCAGCGGTTCCAGCGGTTCCAGCGGCCACCAAAACCGAGGCGAAACCGGCGACCATTTTGAGCGTGAAGAAGACAAAAGCGGCCGTAAATGTGGTTGCAACCACAACAGCAGCTCCAGCAGCCGTAACGGAAGTGGTGCTCATAACGCAGCCGCCACCGATGGCTGTGCAAGAACCGGACTGTGTTATTTGGGAAGACGAGTAGACAAGGAACGGAGCCATTTTTTCGGTTGGAATTTGTTATTTATGAAAGCTCGACTGGTTCGGGGTTTCACATAGAAAACTGGCAGCTTTTTTCAATCAATTATATTAATTCTACTCGCACACAAAAATCACTTGCAGGAAGTACGATAAAAATCGACCGTTTCGGACAAACTGAAACAGACGAAGGACATTCACCTTAGATACACACCTGGCCACAATTTTGGATGGCAGAGTTCGAGCCATCAGGGTGGTCTGAGTTTGAGCCACTCTTGGCTAGAGCTTGCCACCGCTCTCTATTTAATCTCTGACTTAATGTTCGGCCAAGCGGAAAAATTAGATTGAGCAAGCTGCTTTAAATTTCGCCAAAAAAAGCAAATTCAATCAATCAATCTATCGATCAATCAATCAATCGATCAATTAATCGATCAATCAATCAATCTATCAACCGATCAATCAATCGATCTATCAACCGATCTATCAACCGATCAATCAACCGATCAATCAATCGATCAATCAATCAAGTAAAGGCTGGATGGTCAGTTGTGGTCAAGAGCGCGTGCGCGATGACTTAATTCGGCTCGAACTCAGACCACCCTTTTTGGCTTAAAGTCTGCCACCCAAAATTGTGGTCATGTGTGCACCAAAAACAAATGCCATTCACACAGAAATAAAATGATCTCTTCACAGTAGGGCGAGTTCACACGAGTGAGTGACATAAGACACATGTCGGATAAGAGCTTCTTAAAACGGTATCGCACGAGGAAACGAAGGCGCAGATACATTCAGGCAGTAGAACGGAATCGGAAAAGGTCTTCCGCCAGCCTGATTAGAGCGACAATGCAGGGCGGCAGTTCTCGTCGAGAGTGATCGGGCAGGTTGAACAGCTTGTCCTGGTAGATCTCTAAGAGGAGGGAGGACATGGTCTGACGAAGTTTCTCTAGCTGCTGGTAGGTGCCGGTACCGACGGTGCGGAGTTCCAGCCAACCGTCCACAGACACGACATTCGTGGCACTTTTCTGCAGACACAAGAGTTTATTCGATAAAAATAAGGCACAAATATCCGGCAAAATCGATAGGCAGACAGACAGACAGACAAACAGACAAACAGACAGAGAAACAGACAGACAGATAGACAGATAGACAGACAGACAGGCAGACAGACAGGCTGGCAGGCAGGCAAGCAGACAGACAGACAGACAGACAGACAGACAGACAGATAGGCAGACAGATAGGCAGATATGTAATACCTTGGACATCGAGGTCCTTTTGCAAAACAGAACCACAGGCAAATTCGACGACATCAGCGTCACATCGTGGATGAAAATCTGACTGGTGCGGATTTGACTGAAGAAGGCAACAATGCCCTCCTCTTGGCAATGTCGGCCGAAAATGCTCTTAGGATGCACACAGGTCTTTTCCTCATTCGACGTCTCAACCGGCGGTCTGGAACGGCAATTTAAAAAAGGTTACAGTGCAGGTTGACGTCACAAGACAAAGAATTTAACATACGCTTGGTTCTTGTTCTTCGCCCGTTTCATCGTTCCCAGGTTGGGATACAAGCCGGCGCACAACACTGCACGAATAATTTCCGGCTCATCTATTCGGGGGAAAAAAGATCTTGAAAAACCAGCAACAAATTTCTCAGGTCATGATACCTGTAAGTTAATCTGCTTGTCTGATTGTCTATCCGTCGATTTGTCCGTCTGTCTATCTATCTGCCCATGTGCCTGTCTGTCTGTCTGTCTGTCTGTCTGTCTGTCTGTCTGTCTGTCTGTCTGTCTGTCTGTCTGTCTTTCTGCCCATCTGTCTCTGTCTGCCTGCCTGCATGTTCGTCTGTTCGACTGACTGATTGCTTGCCTGACTACCTGTCTGACTGCTTATATGATTAGCTTTTTAAATGCCGGCCTATTTGTCGGTCTACTCTGCCCAAGAAAAGGAATTACCTCTGTTCTTGTTAGCAGAGGGATCATAGTCCACATTCTGGATGAAGCCCGTGGAGTAGAGAATGTGGGCAAATTGCTTCTTCATTTTCAAAATTTGCTGCAAAAATAAAGCATCATTAGAGAAATAAGTACTTGTCAGACACGGGTGCAACAAGGTGTGAGCTTACTAGACAAGTGGAGGGGAACATAAAATTTTGCCAGCAGTAGTCGTTGATGTTGACCTTGTGCTTCACGACAGAATCGATAAAGTCCTGCAGACAAAAATAGGTTCCACAAAAAAACCATGACTAAACTAAAGGCTAAACGGTGGGAAAACGGGCGGGGCATACCGAAACGGCGTTGTCCAATAATAGGTGGTCGCTTTTAGTATCGCGTCCGCTGGAGTCACGTCCAAAATTATTCCTGGTCCTGCGGGCCTCCTCCTCCTTTCCCAGCGGGGTACAAAAAGGGTCGCGGAAGCTGAGTACTGCGGTGATGTTGAGGATCGGATCGAGACAGCCGAAGATACAGCCGAGGAAAAGCATCTTGCCGAGTTGGGGTGGTACCGGCGTCTGCGCCAGAAGATGTCCTAAAGGGGTTAAGGCTTCATTGTCGTCGAGGGCTCCCTAAAAGAAATCGGGGGAAAGGTATGAGACATAGAAACCATGGACTTGTTACTCAGCTAGCTTGCCTGCCTGCCTGCCTGCCTGCCTGCCTGCCTGCCTGTCTGTCCACTTACAATCAAGGTCAGCAACTCCACTGCCTGAACCACGGCCTCCCGTTTCGGCGGTTCCATCGCTTTCTGCACGAACGGTTCCACCATGCCCAAATTCAGCATCTGTTCCAATGCATAAAAGCAAGTTTCAATAAAATTCCCAGTTTACAGTCTTCAGCCACGAGCAAAGGGAAGCGAACGAAACACGGACCTTCAACTGGAGGCATAACTCATCCAGCCGAGTCCGTTTCATTTCCGGCAGTGGGAATTGCTCCAGTTTGTTGTACTGATACGAGGTGAAGAGATGGTAGCAAACGCCGCTTTTCACCCGTCCGGCGCGTCCTTTGCGCTGCTTGGCATTGGATACGGACACCCACTGGGCCGTAAGCGTGCTCAAATTCCGCTCCACGTCAAAGTCTTTCATCTTGATCTTGCCTGTGTCGATCACGTGCACGACATCGTCGATGGTGATACTGGAATGGAAAAACGACAAATTAGCGACAGACAAACCACTCAAGACAGACAGACAAACAGACAGATAAGCAGACAGACAAAGAGACAAAGAGACAGACAGACAGACTGACTGACAGACAGACAGACAGACAGACAGACAGACAAACAGACAGACAGACAAACAAACAGACAGACAGACAAACAGACAGACAGACAGACAGACTAGCTGGCTGACTGCACGAACACACCTCGTCTCAGCGATGGAAGTCGCGATAACAATTTTCCGCTGCTTATCCGGCCGTTCAAAGACCTGCCGCTGATTCATCGTTGGCATCATCGAATGCAACGGTATAATGAGGAACCGTGAAGGCCTCCCACCACCGAACGTACTCTCCGCCAATGTGTTCAGCTTCTTGATGTCATCCCAACCGGGAAGGAAAATGAGAATGGCTTCCTGCTCCGGAGTCGTTTTCACAATGTGACGAATCAGCAGCATAATCAGGTTGAAATCTATAACCTGCACGAAAATCAATTAATTTCTTAAATTACAATTTCATACAGTGTTCTTAGCATAACAATTTAACTTAGGAAGTTCTAGGAAGTTCAGCGAGAAAAAAAAAATTTCACTGACCCCTTCATCAAATTCCTCCAAGGTCTCCAGCGTCTTCTTCGAGTATTTACTCCGAATCCGCACCATAAAGCGCTCCCATTCGGGGTCGTTATTCCTTTGCAGCTTCCGCCGGACCACCTGCTTGTCCGCGGGGGAGTAGTTGGTCCGCGCCAGGATGTCTTCCAGGAAGAGCACCTCCACCGGGTGTGTGAAACCGGGTATGTTGATGAGGGGACAGCCGTCGAAATACGCGCAGAACTTCTCCGCGTTAATCGTGGCGGACATGAGGATTATGCGGAGATCGGGTCGTTGGGTGCGGAGGTCTTTGAGAATGATCAGCAGGAAGTCGGAGAGGATGTCCTGCTCGTGGATCTCATCGACGATTATGTGGGAGATGCCGTTAAGGAGACGGTTGCCGCTAAGCCACTGCAGAAGAATGCCGGTGGTGCAGAAGAGGATGGAGGCCTCCGTACGGGGAAGTGCTCTGTGGAAGATGAAATGACATAAAAGGATGGACAGACAGACAGACAGGCAGACAGGCAGACAGACAGACAGACAGACAGACAGACAGACAGACAGACAGACAGACAGGCAGGCAGACAGACAGGCAGACAGGCAGGCAGACAGACAGACAGACAGACAGGCAGATAGATAGATAGATAGACA
Organism: Hypsibius dujardini; assembly: GCA_001579985.1. Classification (NCBI taxonomy): domain Eukaryota; kingdom Metazoa; phylum Tardigrada; class Eutardigrada; order Parachela; family Hypsibiidae; genus Hypsibius; species Hypsibius dujardini. Next base: position 3,500 of record LRSR01010800.1, on the reverse strand, counting down.
GACAAATAGACAGATAAGGATACGATTCAAAGACAGGCACTTACTTTTCTAAGCGAATTTGGTAGCCGACAGATTTGCCCAGCCGTTCGGCACGTTCTTTCGCAATACGCTCAGCGACCTTAAAGTACAAACAATTAAAATTAATCAGCTAATTCAGTCGCTTCTTATTGTGTTCTAATATCGAATTACCGATATGGCACTGATTCGACGAGGCTGGGTGCAGACAATGCGGCAGTTAACGCCGTTACCCTCTTCCATAAAGCTGTCCAGAATAAATTGCGGTAACTGTAGGAGCAGAAGATCAGCAGAGAATATACGAAAATAAAAATCTTAATACGTCGCTGTTCCAAAACAGTTGTCTCTCACTTGTGTCGTTTTCCCGCATCCGGTTTCTCCACTGACCACCGTAACTTGGTTCTCTCGAACAGTCTTCAAGAGTTCCTGCACAAAGAAAAAACTGAGCACCAAGAACTTTTAATCTGTCAATGTCTGTCTGTCTGTCTGTCTGTCTGCCTGTCTGCCTGAGCCTGGTATCTGAAGACCAACACTAACCTTTCTAGCCTGCCAAGCCGGTAGCCTTCGCCGCAGTTTCATCATCTCCAAGTACGCCGGATCTGACTGCTTGTCCGCCAGTTCCGCCATGAAGGCCATATTCTTGGACTCTTCCCTCACATAGGCAGTCGGATCAACCACGACCGGTGCCGGGGCGGTAGTCTGCGACGCCGCACACTGATAGTCCTGCCACTCCTCGTACTCATCCTCTCCCAAGCCGGCGGACTCGGCGTCGTCAGCGTCAACGGTCGCCGGGATCGCCACGGCCGCGGCCATCACAGTCGGAGAAGGCAATATGGACTTACTGACTTTCGCGGACTTTTTCTCCTGCAGATACTGCCGGTAGTTTGCGACGGCCTCGTCGATTTGTTTGCTCTGCAGCTGATTGAGATACAGTGACGGCAGCTGAAAACAGTAACACAACTAACCAATCAAGTAAGCGAACAAAACAGGGAAACGAAAGGGAGACGAAGGAAATAAATTCTTTCATCAAAATATATTATTTCATTATTATTTTTAAAAAAATTATTTTATATAAAGACACGAAGTCGATTCCAAATAAATCGTTAGTTTTATTTAAAATCAAAACAAAAAAATCGATTATGGCAAGAACAGTCTCCAGGTCAAACCAAAATTATTGAACTTAAAAATCAAAATCGAGACATCAATCAATTCCGAAACTAAATTGAAGTCGTTAAATTTTATTCAAATCAAAAAATAAATTAAAAAATGAATTAAATTGAAACTATTTAATTTAAATCAAATTAAAAATAAGTTTAATTGAAGTCATTTAATTTAAAAGAAATTAAATTAAGTTGAAGCCATTTAATTTAAAAGAAATTTAATTAAATCGAAGCCATTTAATTTAAAAGAAATAAAATAAAATAAAATCGAAACCATTTAATTTAAAATAAATTAACTTTAGGTCATCAAATATAAATTAAATTAAAAAATAAATTAAATTGAAATTAAATGAAAAATGTAATTAAATTAAAGTCAAATTAAAAAATTAGATTAAGCAAAACAAGTTACGTAAATCCGAATCCACCAAGGCGCGAATAAATACTGATAGAGAATAAACCCCACGACGCTGACAAACAACCCAATCAAACAACCCATTCAGTCAGACACAAAATTGCGTAATCTAAATGTAAAACTATCAGGTAGAGAATTTATTCAACACAACGAGGCATGTCAATTAAACAACGGCAAATATAACAGAAAATAACACGGCAAATAAATCCAAATGCAGAGAAAGGCAAAAATTCAAAATGACGATGTGAATTTCAAAAACCTTCAATTTTACAAGTCAAAAAACCATTAGATAAAACGATCGTCACAATAGATCAATCAACCGTGACTGCAAGCAAATCAATTAAACCCTTCAATCGATCAATCAACCGTAACTGCAAGCAAGTCAACCAAACCTTTCAATCGATCAATCAACCGTAACTGCAAGCAAATCAACTAAACCCTTCAATCGATCAATCAACCGTAACTGCAAGCAAGTCAATTAAACCTTTCAATCGATCAATCAACCGTAACTGCAAGCAAGTCAACCAAACCTTTCAATCGATCAATCAACCATAACTGCAAGCAAATCAATTAAACCCTTCAATCGATCAATCAACTGTAACTGCAAGCAAATCAATTAAACCCTTCAATCGATCAATCAACCGTTACGAACAAGCCGATCGATCAATCAACCACAGGCCAAAACTAAACCAAATTAAACCCTTCAATCGATCAATCAACCGTTACGCACAAGCTTACAGATTGTCGTTGAATCCTTACCAGTTTGGGATCTTTCTTCGCCTCCCTCTTCTCCAGTTTCAACCGCCGTCGCTCCTTACTATCCAACCCATCCTTATTCTCGCGTGCTTTGGCCTTCCCGTAGTTTCGCCACCATTCGCCGAGCTTCGCGCCCTTGAGGTGCTTCGGCGGTTGCGGAGTCTTCCCGTTGTGCGCGGCTCCCTGGCCTTTTCCGTGGCCGCCCTGTTGGAAGACGTTAAAATCGCGACCGCCACCGACGTTGACGTTCCGCATCATTTCATCCAACGCGTCGTCGTCTGAGTCGGAGAGCTCGTCTGATCCGGGAACGATGAAGAACCAAATTTAATGGCAATTTTTTCAGTTTTGAAATATTTTCTTCCACTTTTTACCTTCGTCGTCATCGGAATCGGAGCTGGTCTCGTCTTCCCAGTCGTCGGCGACCTTTTTTTGACTCATGATGAGGAAACACGCGTGGTGGGATGGGGGTCAAGGGGGGGGGGCGAGAAACAAGAATTGGGAAATAAAATATTCTATCTTAAAAGTTCTTTTTAAGAGCGAACAAATAAAGCTGATTAAATGAACATCGCTCCAAAATTGACCCAGCACGTTCAGTGTGTATGATACTCTGTTCGATTTATAGATAAGAAGAACGCAAACCATTTTCCGCGCTCGGTGGATACCACAAGCCGCTCCAATAATAAGCAAGTCGCTCGGTATGATATGACGCAGCGCTCACTCGGTTCGAGTATAACCCGTTCGTTTTTCGTTTCCCCAGGTTCGTTCGTCTTGGGAAACTCCAACGGAGAATAAATTTTGAGGTTCAGTCTTTTTAGTCAATTCATCAATCAATAAATCATTTTAATATCCCGGTGGAGCTTGCTGTTATAGTGATACGCTTGATTGGTTGATTGCGCTTCATGTACGAGCTTCATTCCCTGACATTGGATTGATTGGTTACATTATGCAGCTTGACTTATTTTGTCTGGAAATTTGTGTTTTTTACATTAAGTTAAATAGTTAAAAAGAAACTAGGCCAAAATAGGATGTTTATTTTTAATTAAATTATTTTTAAATGTAATTCTAAAATCAGATCGCTGCTCTCGGCATTTGTGGATCGCCTGTCCATACATGTTGGAGGGCGTGTGAATCGAGTCATGCAAAATGTTTTCGGGTGG
>LRSR01010797.1:0-17600 GCA_001579985.1 Hypsibius dujardini | reverse complement strand
AGACCACGAAGAGATGGAATCTAAGATTAATATTCTTTTACACATAGGAAACTTGTCGAAGCAGCGGAAACTGCGGGATACCTTGAAATGCAAATCCTTCAAGTGGTTCATGACGGAAGTCGCCTTCGACCTCATGGACAGATACCCGCCTGTTGAGCCACCAAACTACGCCTGGGGCGAGGTACTATTATTTGTTTGCAAGTTATTCTCGTCTGACTGCTTTTTTAAAGCTACTCTGACTTCGAGTTGAGATTGATTTGTCCAAGTTAAGACTAATTTGATTGTGTGTGAAATCCCAGATTCGGAATATTGCAAGTAACCAGTGTATGGATACGCGATTCAAAGGCCAGAACGAACGGTTCCTGTTGGAGCCATGCATTAAGGACAACACTGAGAACAACGGGGAGCAGGTAAGATTGTTTTTGTCCTCAACGTTCTTTTCGGTCGTAGCAGCACTTTGTCCTTGCAGTCGTTTGAGCTGACTTGGCACAAGGACATCCGTCCGAAAAACCGTGCCGTTTGTTTTGATGTATCGACCAGCGATAACAAGTCGCCCATCGTGCTGTATAACTGCCACAACTCCCAGGGGAATCAGCAATGGCGATATACTGTGGTACGTTGGCGGTTGCGTCTGTCTGCCTGTCTGTCTGTCTGTCTGTCTGTCTGTCTGTCTGTCTGTCTGTCTGTCTGTCTGTCTGCCTGCTTTGTGTAGACGTTCCTTGCGACTGTCGTCCCTATATAACTGCGAGGAATCCATTCACATTCTTCAGGAGACAAAGCAACTCTTCCATCCGGTTTCGGGAAAGTGCGCAGACTGTGATCCCGAACGGCGGGAAATCTTTGTCAGCGACTGTGATTCCAGCAAGCTCAGCCAACAGTGGCTCTTCGAACACTTCAACTCAACTTTGCTTGCCAAACTGATCAGCTGATTGGTGACTGATTTACCATTTTTGGACGTCTTCCATTTAGTTTCAGCCCATTCCACGAGACCGTATTATCGTACGACCCGGCCATCTTCAAGCGGTCTTCTAGTTCCTACCCAAACTAACAGGCATGCGGCCTGCCTTTTATTCCGTTTTCTGGTACTGTATTTTCGCGTTAGACAGGGACAGCGTACGAGCCGTGGAACGTTTAATCGGCCACGCGGCGCTTGTGCTGTGTGTACGGTGCACGCAGCCGTGCAGACGTTCCATTCCAGTACGAGCCGTGGAACGTTTAATCGGCCACGCGGCGCTTGTGCTGTGTGTACGGTGCACACAGCCGTGCAGACGTTCCACTCCACTACCACTGTCCCTGTCTAATGCGAAAATACAGTACCGTTCTAGTTTTGTTTTCATTTATTGAAGCGGTTTTGAGTTGAGAAGTGCTCCCTCGAATTTTTTGTTTCTGTTGGCTGTCCTTGGTTTAGTGTTTCTGTTGAGCTGTGATATGCACGTTCCTTTTTTACGTTTCATCCCGGTGATTCTTTATTTTTCGAGATATTCACCAAATAATAACCAACCCAATCAATCAACAATCAATCAGCACTGTATTCATACAGTCCGAGGTAAAGGCGTTTAACCAGGCCGTTTTAGAAATCTTAACTTAACCAGGCCAGCAGGTGGCGCATAAGTCGTTTTTAACGATACGACGGCGCATAAGGAACAGAAGTGGCGCCTCTACCGGACTGTTTGCACACTTCTCCATTGACATTCTTCCCTTCCTTTTCTTGGACCCAATTTCGAACTGTGAGGCTTGGGAACGAACTAAAATAGGTCAGAGAATGTTTTCTGAATGTTTTCAAGCCATCTGCTTTGACATGGCAGCACTGCCGCGCCGGGAAATTAACGTTGAAAAAAAACGGCCTGGTTAATAGCCTTTACCTCGTACGGAAATTCCAATGCTATAGATCAATCTGCAATCTGCAAAACTTGATTGATTCGAACCTGCGCTCAACCACGAGACTACACACAGGGCTGTATTACCTCGAAAGATAGTGACAGCGCACGAGCTGTGTGACGCTAAATTGGTCCCCCCCTACTCGTTAGGTGTGTTTTGCCTGTACCTCGTATGCCACAGTCAGTCGTGCATACACACGTGGCAAAATCCTTGCGTTAACCGAGTTAAGCCATTACACTCGTTGCATGGTCGTTAAATACAATCGCCGAGTTGAAGTACTTGATTCGGTTAGCGCAAGGTTTATGCCACGTGTGTACATAAAGCTTTCTTGTGGTGGTTTTTATCCTTTAATAATTTTTAACCTCTCCAAGTAAACGATGGTTCGTCACTCCTATTCCAAGCATCAGATAGCTGGCATTTTGAAACGTTGGAAAGAGCCTCATGGACTTACACTTCGTGATTTTGCGGCGCGAGAGAAAGTTGGAAAGGACAGCTTGAGTCGTTGGATCAGGTTTGTTTCCCTCGCTTGATCGGTTGATTGAGTGATTGGTTGATCGGTTGATTGAGTGTGCTCTTTCGTTGGCGTGTGTTGTTTGGCTAAAAGCGTCTTTTGTTGTTGTTTGTTCCAAACGCAGGAATGAGACGAGCCCTGTGCCGATCAAACGAAGAGGTGCAGTGCATCCGGAGTGGGAAAAAGAGTTGGAAAGCTGGGTACTGGAGAGACGCTCGGTGGGTCTGATTGTGACTGACGGCGAAATTCGGCTGAGAGTTCTCGAGATCGCTGCGAGGGATGGCGTCGCTGACTTTCGCGCATCAAACGGCTGGCTGGGAAATTTTAAGAAGCGTTGCAAGCTGTGTTACCGATCTCCCACTCACACGGCGCGAAAGGAGCCTGTTTTCGACATTAGTCTCTCCAACAAGAGCTCTTTGCAGAACCGGAAGATGAAGAATTGTGACTCGAGGCAACGCTTCCAATGATTGATTGATTGGGATGGTAGGCAAAGGGGCAAACTTTACGTGTACAGCGGGCAACCATTACGTCACGTGACCCATGCGCTGTCGCTATTTGTCAATTTGTATGTAAATCGATGCGGCTAAATTGTGCGTTCCTAAAACGTATGACGAGGAAAAAGCAATTCCAACTCCACTTCAACTCCGGGCCAACTCCGGGTGGATCAACTCCAAACTCCTAATATCGCAATTCCAATGGAGTTTCCAACTCCACTTCAACTCCGGGCCAACTCCGGGTGGATCAACTCCGAACTCCTAATATCGCAAACTCCATTGGAATTGCGATATTAGGAGTTCGGAGTTGGCCCGGAGTTGAAGTGGAGTTGGAATTGCTTTTTCCCGGAGTTGCACATCTCTGTGACGAGGTATCTTTTCTCTTTTCGTGCAAGAGTTGTCAGGATTTCGTCAATCTCTTCGCTGTTGTATTTCTTGTGACCCTAAATTTTATTCCTTCAACTCACCTCAAATTTGAATTAGACGTGCCGTCAGTAAAAAAGAATCAGATTTATCATCTTGAGAAGTTCATCTTGTTGTGTGGAAAACGCTTCTTTAAAAAACGTCCCTGGGAAAATTCCACTGTAAACATGTCGCTGTTCCGCTTGACATGCTCCTCGATCGTGCCGCGGACCATCTTCCGTACGCAAATCCGGAATCTGACGGAAGAGGCGCCGCGGATGCGACGAGCGGACATACTGGCGCGCCAGAAAATGGGAGGAAAACAGCCGACTTTTAAGGAGTCATTGATGGCGCCTGCCACTGACACTGGTGTGTTCATCCTGCCTGTTGTATCAGACCATTATGGAGAGTTCGTTTGTTTGTGTCCATTTCAGCTTTCAATGTGGGCAAGCTGGCACTGGCGGGTGGTGCGGCATTGGGCATTGGGGCGTTGTGTTTTTACGGCGCTGGAATGTCACGTCAGGCCTCCATTCTGGATCAAGCGATGTGAGTCTCCTTCAATTGATTGATTGATTGATTCCGTACACTGCTCAGTTGATTGGCTTCATTGATTGAAACATCGATTGATTGATTGATTCTGTACACCATTTACTTGATTGGCTTGATCGATTGATTGATTGATTACGTACACTGCTCAGTTGATTGGCTTCATTGATTGAAACATCGATTGATTGATTGATTCTGTACACCATCCACTTGATTGGCTTGATTGATCGATTGATTGATTGATTCCGTACACTGGCCAGTTGATTGGCTTGACTGTCTGCTTTTGCCGTTGTTGGCCGAGTACGTCAGTATGAGTAGTTTGTTTCGTCTGCTTTAGTACTGAATAGGATGTTCGAGTGCTCACGGACTGAAATCTGTTCATACAGGACGGTTTGCCGTCTTGGAAAGTTAACGGGCAAGGCGCCCAGTCCTTAGTGCATCAGCGTTTGATTGATTGATTATTTAGCAGTCGTTGTTGGCACTTACTAAAACATGTATCGGACTGGTGTAGCCTAAACGCCCATTAAAGAAGTTGCACATTGTTTACTCTTTCAAGGATGTGGCCACAGTACGTACAGGAGAGAATCAGGAGTACATATTCCTACCTCGGAGTGACGTTAGGAGTGACTGCCGGATCGGCTTACTTGGTGGCCAAGGTTTGTGGTCACTTCTCTTCTCTTTCCCTTTTTTTCTCTTTCACTTCTGTTTTCGTTCTGTTTTATTTTAGAGCCCCCAGATTATGAACATGATGATGAGAAGTGGATGGATGTCGATGATTGCCACCATGGCTTTGCTGATTGGCACTGGGATGTTGGCCCAATCCATCCCGTACGCTTTGCCCCCTGCTCAATCTGCTCAATCCTCGTCCACTTTTCCACAATCGACCAATTTTTTAATGTTTTCTTGTCTGTAGGTACGAAAACACTGGGTCTAAACACGCAGCCTGGCTTCTCCACGCCGCGGCTGTCGGCGCGGTCATCGCGCCGTTGACTCTCCTCGGAGGTCCACTCATGATGAAGGCATCTTTGTATACCGCCGGTACGTGCCCTTTGAGATCGTTATAATCAAGGCGTAATGGCTAGATCGGTTAGGACTTTGGTAAGTGGAATAGCATTATAATCGCTCTTAACTTTGCGTGAAATTTGGCAATTTTTCCTGCAGGTATCGTTGGTGGCTTGTCTGCGGTTGCCGCGTCTGCTCCGTCGGATAAGTTCCTCATGATGGCTGGACCTCTTGCGATCGGTCTAGGAGTCGTTGTGGCAGCCTCCATCGGCTCAGCCTTCGTTGCCCCTACGACTGGTAAGTCTTTTTTCTGTCCGTGTCTGTGTCTGTCTGCTTGTCTGTCTCTCTGTCTGTCTCTCTGTCTGTCTGCTTGTCTGCCTGCATGTCTGTCTGGTTGTCTGTCTGTCTGTCTGCCTGGTTGTCTGTCTGTCTGTCTGTCTGTCTGCCTGGTTGTCTGTCTGTCTGTCTGTCTGTCTGCCTGGTTGTCTGCCTGTCTGTCTGGTTGTCTGCCTGGTTCTCTGTCTGTCCATTTTTTTGCATGAAATTGACATATCGATCTTCCACTTTTGCTGTTACAGCTCTCGGGGCGGGAATGTATTCCATCTCAATGTACGGCGGACTGCTCCTCTTCTCCGGAATGATGCTCTACAACACCCAGCAAGTCGTCCGAGTGGCGGAGACGTACCCTCTCTCCGCGGAACGTGGTCGCGGTTATGATCCCATCAATCAGTAAGTCCGCGATCCGACTTTGCAGTTTATAAAAAAACCCCTTTTGTGTTGGTTTACCGATAATTCAGTTCTACAGCTGGCGGAGAAACTTGTTACGGTTCGCCGGTCGTTGATTGATTTGGTGCCACAAGAAACGTGTAGCGTTACCAAGTTGGTAAATAAACGGTCGATTGATTGATTGATTGTCTAAATTGAGCACCGATACTTGTGTGGTCGATTGATTGATTGTTTAAACTAAACACCGATAGGTGTGTGGTTGATTGATTGGTTGATTGTCTGCATGAACACCGATAGGTGTATAGTTGATTGGTTGATTGTCTGCATCGAACACCGATAGGTGTATGGTTGATTGATAAGTTGATTGGTTGATTGTCTGCACTGAACACCGATAGGTGTATGGTTGATTGATTGATCAGACCGAAACATTGCACTTGACTGGTCAAACTGTCAATCAATGTTGTTCCATTTTGCACGTACTACACCAAATCAATCAACCCTAAACGAACTGTTGCAAGTTTCTCCGCCGGCTGTGTGTATTTGTGTATGCATATAATGGTTCTCGTAGGATGATTGGCCTGTACATGAACATCATCAACATCTTTGTCCGCGTTGCCATGCTGCTTGCTGGAGGTGGCAACCGGAGGAGGTGAAGGGAATCATCTGGAACCCGTTTTCAGGCAGCGAGCATCAACAGTTGACTATTTAGTTTAGTTCACTTCATCGGTTTAGTTTGTGTTGGCTGATTAGCGGAGTCCATAGAGAATTGCTGATATTCCCCGTTGCGGATTTTCAAGTTGGAAATTCGTCATGCATTCTTTTGAAAATATCGCTGTGCATGTGCACATGTGCATTGATAGATGTGCACATGTGCATGTGCATTGATACATGTGCACATGTGCATGTGCATTGATACATGTGCACATGTGCATGTGCATTGATATATGTGCACATGTGCATGTGCATTGATACATGTCTCATTTCTCCGTTTTATTGACTGCGTGCATTGTTTGATATTCAGTGCTGCCGGTCTTAGAGCGTTTGAAATTTTTAACATACTTTAAAGTAGGTCGAATCATCCGATTGGCAGGAATGTGTCGTGTTAGGGCAGTGGTGTTAAGTCGGCACGTACTAAAACCTGGAGTGTACTGTACGAGGTAAAGGCCGTTAACCAGGCCGTTTTAGAAATCGTAACTTAACCAGGCCAGCAGGTGGCGCATAAGTCGTTTTTAACGATACAACGGCGCATAAGGAACAGAAGTGGCGCCTCTACCGGACTGCTTGCACATTTCTCCATTGACATTCTTCCCTTCCTTTTCTTGGAACCAATTTCGAACTGTGAGGCTTGGGAGCGATCTAAAATGGGTCAGAGAATGTTTTCTGAATGTTTTCAATCCATCTGCTATGACATGGCAGCACTGCCGCTCCGGGAAATTAACGTTGAAAAAACCGGCCTGGTTAAACGCCTTCACCTCGTATCGCATTAAAACCATAGCTCAAGTCGACACCCCGCCCATTTTCGTGACGTCACCCGGACTTGCGATTAAGACTTGACGTTAAGGATCGCTCCGAAAAGACTCTATTGCCTTACGACTCTCATTTCGTTGGTAGCTTGATCAACTGAGACTGACTGGAGGGAACGGGACTTTCAATGATTAAATTTGAATACTGTATATTCGCGTCAGACAGGGACAGTCGTACTGGAGTGGAACGTGTGCACGGCTGTGTGCACCCTACACGCAGCACAAGCGCCGCGTGGCCGATTAAACGTTCCACAGCTCGTACTGGAGTGGAACGTGTGCACGGCTTATTTGCATCGTACACACAGCACAAGCGCCGCGTGGCCGATTAAACGTTCCACATCTCGTACGCTGTCCCTGTCTAACGCGAAAATCCAATACTTAAAATATATCGTAACAAAACACCAGGACACTCCCCCCCCCCGACCAGCCAAACCAAAATCCCTGATCATGAACGAACCAAAGAACTGCGAACTAATGAAAGTAATAAATATTGCGCGTGGCAAAGTAAATTTGTTCAGGAAGCATGCATATCAGACAGAGATGCACAGAAAGAGGTAAAAATTAAATTAATCAACACAATTAGATCGCACCGACAGATCGGTCCGGGTCTCACGAGATTTACATGCAACAAATGGGAAGAAATCAAGAACTCAACAACACTCGGGACGCGGAGGAGGGCCTCAAGCCTTAAGAGATCACACGGCGGCTGGAAACGATTCCAGATGCTTCTTCCGCTGCCGCGCGTTGGCGAACCAAGTCGTCACGACGCCCGCCTCGAGTCCGAGCTGTGCCGCCAGCACCTGTCGACAATGTGATGAGTAAAAATAGCAAACTTCGTAAATGAACATTTAAAAGAAATCACGGACCTGGCGGTCCATGCGATGGGGTGAAGGGTCTAGAGCGAAGACCTCTTTCAGCTTCATCACGTCCGCCGGTTTGAACGTGGACCGCTTCCGGCGGGCCGGCGCGGCTGTGACAGTAGTCTTCTCCGGACCCGACGACTGCTCCAGATTCTGCAACGAAATGCCATCCTTCCGCATCTGAATCAACGCGTTCAGGGACCCCCACAGCACTGGCGCCAGCTGCCGCATGTTCTGGGGTCGAAGTTTGCCCTGCTCGAACCGGGAGACATGCGTCTGACTGCGGTCAATCCGTGCGGCTACAGCCCATTGGCTAATTTCTACGAGGAAAAGGTTAAGGTGGCAAACAGACACACAGGCAGACACACAGGCAGACACATAGGCAGACACACAGGCAGACGCACAGGCAGGCAGACACACAGGCACAGACACACAGGCAAACACACAGACACACAGGCAGACACACAGACAGACAGTCCGACAGACAGATAGACAGACAGATAGACAGACAGATAGACAGACAGAAAGACACACAAACACACAGATAGGCAGACAGGCAGGCAGACAGGCAGACAGATAGGCAGACAGACAGACAGACAGGCAAGGCAGGCAGCTACAAGCTTACCATGCTCCAATCGTGCACATCGAAACCTCTCCGCGTCCGCCATTAGCGACAGCAACTCCGCATCCCCAACCCAGACACCGGAAACTGACGGCGCCGACGACAGCGCAGGCAAGGTAGACTCTGCGCTTGATTGATCGATAGCTTGTCCGGATGGGGCAGCACCGGCCTGAGTGGGTTTCTCTGTAGTTCCGTCGTCAGACACCGCGACAGCGGAATTTTGTTCCTGCAACTGCAACGCGAAGTCGTTAACCTTTTCATGGGGCGAGAAACACCGGAACAGCACAGGGAAGATTCAAGTTACACTGAGGACGTCTCCCATGGCCTTGCAGTAGCCTCCTGTCATCCAGCGGTGCACTTGGGCGAACCAGTCAGACCGATTCTCTTGATTCCATCCCGCCGAGGTCGAGTTCACCAGGGGAACCATCGCCAACTAAACAAATGAGCCGGGATGTGCCAGAACGGTCATGCAAAAAATCTTCCCCTTCCTCACCGTGCTGAAACTCACCTCGTTTCCTTCCAACGCACCGCACTGCTCTGCTGTAAACTTTTTCCACACCTCCGGAGTCTCCGGAACTACCGAGTACAGCATCCCCTGCTCCATGTAGTAGGCCACGAAAGCTGCAAAATGGCCAATTGAATCGAAAAGGTCATAATCCCGGCATCGCTCTAATATCGAAAGCAAATACCGCTGCGTCCTCAACTCAATGAATTCCAACACTTCCAAGGCTCTGGAGGGAAGAGAAAAAAATTCCGGGACCGCGGATGAGGAGAGGTGGCAAAACAAAGCGGGGAACTCCGCAACGGCCGAGGTCTTCTGGCAATTTTCCAATAAAAATTCCTGTCGATTTCACGAACGGCCCATTCCTCCGCACATTTTGCGACTCGAACGGGACGATTTTCAGCTCTATTCGGGGACGAAATCGCTAAGGCCGATCGGTGTGAAAAAAAGGGTACAGGGATCCACAACAGGAAGAAATTAAAAGGTCGCTGAAGAGTCCGCAAACGCACGTTTCTATTCGCGCTGAAAATTGGACACACAGAAAATTTCCCCCAGCAGTAGTATTGTTATTAACGTGAACTTAGAAATGCAAGGGAAAACTAGGGACAACGGTCGCGCGCGCGCCGAGGATGAGAGAGGTATCCAGGAATGATGATTACAAGTGGCGACGAAGTTTCCGCTGTGTCAAATGAGAGTGAGAGTGAGAGTGAGAGTGAGAGTGAGAATGGAGAGGCCAAGTTTTCAGAGCCGATGCCAAAAGCGATCTGCAATCGGGCGTCAACACGCGCTATGCTAATGTGTGACTCACACACGAGCTCACGATCACGTGATGTCTCCGTGTTGTCGTGTTCGGAAAATGACTCTTTGTCATGGCGCGTATTAGAGAGGTTTCGCAAACTGATATACTCAATCTAACATACCGTATTCCCCCGATCTCAAGGGACAGTTAAGCCCCACCCCCTCCAGTCGTCGGTTGACTGTTCAATCGGATTCACTGTGTCGTGATTGGTTGAAATTTAAGCGCAACTTGGCAGCGATTGATTGATTGATTAAGCGGAATTTCTTGACGGACACATTAAATCAGTTGATTGATTGATTTCCGATGAAGGTTATGTGTGCAGCGTCTATGGAGAAGGCGCCAAAACGCCGGATAGAGATAACGCATTGGGTTTAGCGTTGATTGATTGATTTTTTCGGATCAAAAGGACTTTGACAATTTTGCTGATTTTCATGATGTTTTCCATCTAATTTCATTCCCCACGGCTGAAATATAAACAATTCTTCATAGACCTTAAATTTGTTTGCGTAGAGTACAACGAAATAGCAATGTCGAACTCGTAAACAACTTGTGTCTGTGACTGTGACTGTGACTGTGTCTGTGTCTGTGTCTGTGTCTGTGTCTGTGTCTGTGTCTGTGTCTGTGTCTGTGTCTTTGTCTGTGTCTTTGTCTGTGTCTGTGTCTGCGTCATTGAGATGGGTGGCTTGCTCTGCCGAGAAGAAAAAAAGACCACGTCGCCCGATGTGTTTGCGTATATTCCTTTGATTACTTTCTCCACCGGTCAGCATCAGATTTACAATTTTCCGGATACGTCTGAAGACTATCCATAAATTTGCGGTCAATATCGAATGATGTGTCAGAATTATGGCGCGAATACCACTCTGTTTTTTTGCAAAGTCTGCGGAATTACAGAGATTCACAAACCTAGGCACTACGTGGCTTCAGCGGCAAGCCCACATTTTTACTGCTGACAAAAGTGGATAAAAACGCCTGCACCCTTTGTTTAATGTTGTATTATCCAGAAAATCGTCACCTAATCCAATTTCCTGTTCTTTTTTGTAAGCCTCAAAGGTCATAAAAATGACCAGATGTTTCATGATTCTCGCCGTCCTTGCTGGTACGTATGTATTGAAAATCTCCTTGATTTGTAGTTGTATTCTTTTCGCCTGCTAGTGCAGACAGACAGACAGACAGAGACAGATAGACAGACAGACAGACAGACAAACAGATGGATAGACAGACAGACAGACAGACAGGCAGGCAGGCAGACAAGCAGACAGACAGATAGACAGAAAGACAGGCGGACAGACAGGCAGACAGAACGGCAGACAGACATCTTCAGACTGATCTACAGAAATGGCATTGTCCGCCAAAAACGCAGCCTTCATTGGGTGTTGTGCTGTCCATAATTTTGTCGGGGGTCCTTATTTCATAGGAAGCTGTGCGCTTATCCAGGCCAAATCTGCGCATCATCCCAAGTTTGACGGTCCGAACGGCGGAAAGCAAGATGGCCCGTCCGACACCCCATCGTCGTCGGTTGGTCGTGGTCCGCAACAGAATCAGAAACCCGGAGGTCCTCCGCAGCCGAATAGCGCTGCTGTGCAGGGGAGCCTGATCAGCAACCAGTTGGCAGCGGTGGTTCAGTCGCACAGCCCGGTCAGTTCAGCAACGGCAAGCAAGGTCCATCGGGCCAGATCAACGGTCGGCCACAAAAGTTCAACCAAGGATCTCAGGCCCAGTTCGCCGGGTTCCCACAGCAACAACCGTTCGCTCAGGCCGCAAACGGTGCTCAAGCACTCACTCAGGTTGGTTAGAATGCCATCAAAATATCTCTAATTCACAGCGCTTTTTTGCCCCTTTTGGGACCTCGACACATTGCTTTTTCATTTTTTTATGCTGTCGTCTCCAGATCGGTCAGCAGCAGCCGCTGAGCGTGGCTGGTGGCCCGGGAAAGTTCGGTCCTCCGCAAGGCGGACCACCCCCGCAGTTCGGTAACGCTGCTGCTGCTGGTCCGCAAGGATCCTCGCAACAACAATACGCCGCCGGAATTCAAGGTGGTCGGCCGCAACAGTTCGGTCAGCAATTTGGTTCATCTCAAAACGGCGGATCCCAGCAGTTCGGCGGACTCCAAGGACCTCAAGGTGGACCTCCACCATTCGGCGGACCCCAAGGTGGATCTCCACCGTTCGGCGGATCTCAAGGTGGGCCTCCACCGTTCGGCGGATCTCAAGGTGGACCTCCACCGTTCGGCGGACCTCAAGGTGGGCCTCCGCAATTCGGCGGACCTCAACCGCAACAGAACGGCCAACAGCAGTCCGACGGATCCAAGAACGGTCGAGGACCCCAAAACGGAGGTTTTGGTCAGTTTGGAGGACCCCAAAGCGGTCAATCTGCTCAGTTTGGAGGACCCCAGAACGGTCGTCCGCAGTTCGGCGGAGGATCCCAAAACGGTCGGCCTGGTCAATTCGGAGGACTCCAGAATGGTCGGCCTGGTCAGTTCGGCGGACCTCAGAGCGGTCGACCGCAGTTTGGCGGATCGCAGAACGCTGGATCATCCGGCCAGTTCAGCGGACCACAAGGTGGACCTCAAGGTGGACCTCCACCGTTCGGCGGACCACAAGGCGGACCACAAGGAGGACCTCCACCGTTTGGCGGACCACAAGGCGGACCTCCACCGTTCGGCGGACCACAAGGCGGACCTCAAGGCGGACCTCAAGGAGGACCCCAAGGTGGACCTTCTCAATTTGGCGGACCTCAACCGCAGCAGAACGGTCAATCTCAGGACTCATCGTCCGGAGGATCCCAAAAGGAGCGCCCGCAGTTCGGCGGTCAGTTCGGCAGACCGCAGAACCAGCGTCCGCAGTTCGGCAGTGGGTCGCCATTCGGCGGACCGCAGAACGGCCGTCCGCAGCCGGCTGTCCAGGTGCCACAGCAGCAGTCAGACAACAACACCGATTCCGGGGACTCTGATGGTTCCCGAAGATAGACCAGAGCTCCACGACGAGTCTTGCTTCTTATCTTACCTTTCTCGCCTTTGATTAGTATATTAACGATCCAGTCCGGGTTGTCTGTGGAACCATTGTCTGTGTAACTGTAGGAGTGTGTACCGTTCGTCTCTTACAGGGAAGACGATTAAAAAGTGCTTCGCCCTTGGAATTCGCGAAGTGAGGCGAATTTATTTTATTATTACTCGTCATCAGAATGAAATGAATTTCGCGGAAATGGCGCACTCCAGTTAGCGCGAACTCGACAGGAAATACCACACGCGTAACAGGATCGTCCACTTGAGAACGAACGAACAAATTCTCAAGGCGTTCTTGTCGTTTCGAGTCGAAAACTTCCTTCTTCCATCAATTCATTCAGCGAGCAGCAATTTCCTTTTTCGGGTAAAAACTTCCACGCGTGATCACGTGCCGAAAGATGGCAAGGTCCTTCTCGTTGTTGCTCGCCATCATGCTTGTCATCGGTACGTGTCATAAGGTTTTTTCATAACCCTCAAAATTCAAGTTTTTTTTTAATTTTTTATTTACTTTATTTTTTATTTATTTTATTTTCTATTTAGGAAGCGCTTCATTGATTCATTCCAGCCCCTTCGGTTATGGAGCCCCGTTGGGTGAGGAAGTACGAGTACGGGTGCAGTTTGACAGCAATCGGTTACCGCAACCTTTCCGCCTGACCCAGGCTGCACCTTGGTCCACTTCCATCCGGAGTTTAAGCAACAGTCACTACATCCTTGCTCCTTGGCGCTTTAATAGATACTTGTGACTTTAAAGTACACCTCAGTTGATTGGTTGATTGTTCAAGTATTACCCCTGCCCTGCCCCCTTTCGCCCATTTCCGGGACCCTCCGTTAGATTGACGGACGGGACCCTCCGTTAGATTGACAGACGGGACCCTCCGTTGGAGTGACGGACGGAACCCTCCGTTAGATTGACGGACGGAACCCTCCGTTGGAGTGACGGACGGAACCCTCCGTTGGAGTGACGGACGGAACCCTCCGTTAGATTGACAGACGGGACCCTCCGTTAGATTGACGGACGGGACCCTCCGTCGGAGTGACGAACGGGACCCTCCGCTAGATTGACGGACGGGACCCTCCGTTAGATTGACGGACGGGACCCTCCGTTAGATTGACGGGCGGGACCTTCCGTTGGAGTGACGGACGGGACCTTCCGTTAGATTGACGGACGGGACCCTTCATGAGACCTTGTCAAAGTTTCAGTTGGGTTGGCCAGCAACTGGTTAATGGGCAAACGCTACAGCCAAGCTCACTTGTAAAAACGTAAACAATCAGTCAATCGATCGATAATGCATCGTGATGAAAAATCTCTCCGAAGGGCTGCCTTCAATGACTTTAAAAATCATCAATCGCCTCTTGAATGTTTTAACCGTTTGAAAGCGGCTTTTGGCTCCATCTATTGCAACCGTCTGGAGATACTTTCGTGCATTTCGGGCTGGGAAGATCGACCCCTCGTATACTTTAACTGATTAGCTGCAATCGGTCGTTATCACAGTTCCAAAAACTAAATAAATCCGAGCATGGAATAAAGAACGATGGAAACAATTTTTTTCCGCGGTCTTAAAAGGAAATCGCGCTCTATTCGCAAGACAATATTCCTGTCAGTGCTAGGAATAGTTTTCGACGGCGACCTGCTCAGTTCTTATTCAAGTCTGCCACGCATCGAAAGCCCAGATTCGAAGCCGCAGAGTCCACGCCGTTCTGGCTGCGAGCCTCACACCGATACCGGTAGCAGTAACTCTTGTGACATCTGCAAAACATAAAAAACGCAATGGACAAGTATTCTTTTGTCGGTGAAGAGAATGACGGAGCTAATCAGCCGAGACTTTAAGGACTCACAGGAAAGAGCCGCCTTTTTTAACCTTGTCTGTTCCCTTCTTCGGACCCTTCGGATTCTTCTTTAAATCCTGCTTGTGATGGGTGTTCCAGTAATCTGCGGTCCATTCCCAAACATTTCCGGTCTGTAATTACAGCACAAACACCGTGCATTAGCTCACAGAGTGGTTAATTATACCCCCCCCCTTTTCGGAGCCTAATAGAACCCCGGCTATTTTACCCTTCCCACGTTTTCCGTCTGTCCGTCCGTTGACAGTCCGTTCGTTGTCGGACAGATGGTCAAACAACCGGGAACGACTGAACGGATAGCGGATGAACGAACAACGGACGGACGGACGGACGGATGGACGGACAGATGGATGGACGGACGGACAGACAGAAGGACGGACTGATAGACGGACGGACGGATGGACGGATGGACGGACAGAAGGACGGACGGACGGACGGATAGACAGACGGACGGACGGACGGACGGATAGACAGAAGGACGGACGGGCGGATAGACAGACGGACGGACAGAAGGACAGACGGACGGAAGGACAGAGGGACGGACAGACGGACAGGCAGGCGGACAGGCGGACAGGCGGACGGAGGGGCAGCATGGAAGGGGTAAAATAGCTGAAATTTTATGTTTATGTTTATTTTCAGTAAAATACAGTTTAACTGTTTTACATTTACGATTATCGCTTAACAAAAAATTAAAATCTAGTTTAACTAAAATGATAAAATGTCTGGTCCATTTACAATCGTGCTGTTATAAACTGTGTTTCACTTTTTACTGCAACGAAATAGTGAATTTTATTTGTCCTCATTTCATGAATAAAAAAACCATCACAATTATGTTAAGTGGTTCCATATTTTAATGTTAAATGAGATCTCACCTGACATAGAAACAGTTTTTAAAAATTGTTATTGAATTTCGTGGTAACGCAATAAAAAGATAAACTAATTTGGCGTCTTGTCTGCCACAAAAAAAAACAGTTACAATTATTTTAAAGCGGCCTCACGTTCGATATTAAATAGATTTAGGTTTCTGATTTTGCCTGCAAATTGTCACCACGGATAACGGCGAACTGAGCATTGAACTTGAAAAACAAATTAAAAATTCCGGTTTTATGATAAGAAGTTTTAGGAGTTAAAATTACCATTTGTTTCAGGCCATATTTATTAGCTTCAAACATGTCGACCGGTGCGGTCCACATCCAGCCGTCCTCGCCGGTGTTGTTGGTGGGAAATTCGCCCTGCCAGATATTCGTTTTATGAACGCCGCCTTTGCCGGTCAGTTTGTTCCCCCACGGAAAGAGATGGTTCTCCAGACCGCCGCGACAGGCGTACTCCCATTCCGCTTCGGTTGGGAGACGTTTCCCCCGCCACTTGCAGTAGGCCACAGCGTCGTTCCATGAGACATGTGTGACGGGATGATCCCACCGATCGTCGAGGTTCGAGTCGATTCCTTCTGGTTCACGCCAATAAGCATTGGGTGTCTTATACCACCAGGGCGCAGCAGCGACTGACTCGTTTACTACCTCCATCTGAGCCTCTGAAGAAAGAAATCTTCCTGTGTCTGTGTCTATGTCTATGTCTATATCTATATCTATGTCTATGTCTATGTCTATGTCTATGTCTATGTCTATGTCTATGTCTATGTCTATGTCTATGTCTATGTCTATGTCTTTGTCTGTGTCTGTGTCTGTGTCTGTGTTTGTGTCTGTGTCTGTGTCTGTGTCTTTGTCTTTGTCTGTGGCTGTGTCTGTGTCCGTGTCTGTGTCTGTATGTCTAGACTGTACCTGTCATCATGCCGAAAAATACAAATGAATTTCCAAAACTCTCCGCTTCCGTTATATAATCCGTAGCATCGACAAAGTCCTTAAATTGCGCGTTGCTCACTTCCATCGTGTCCATCAGAAAACCGTCCAGTACGACCGGTCTTGACGGGCCCTCACCGTCCGCCGGAAACTGCGGCTCGTCCGTCCCCATGCGGAACTTTCCAGCCGGAATTTCCACCATCCCTTTCCGGCTATCCTCCGGCTCCTCACTCTCCACAACAGCATCGCTGTCGTCCTCGTTTTTCGCTGCACTTTTCGTCGTCTTCTTATCCAATTTCGCATCACGATTTAAGGCATTGGAGCCGCATCCGCAACTTTTACCGTCTTTCCCGGCACCGTCGGCGCTGCATGATCCGTCACTTTCCTCCGCCTTGGCACGGTCGGCGCTGCATGATCCTTCCTCCTCCTTCGTACCGGTGACTGTTAGGAGGAGAAGTGTCACCAGAAAAAGACTGCAGACTTCGCGCGAAAACATTTTTACGTGAAATTCCTGACCGCGCGAAACAGAAACGACAATAACCCAATTCTTCTCGGATCCTGAATGAGACTCAGAGAAGAATTTGTTGCGACGTGTGCTAAAAGACAATTTCCCTTCCGGCAAGATGGTTTTACTTGTTGTATGCCTTAACGGAGCGCGTTCAGACAGTGTGAGACGGCCGCAGATGAGATGAGATGATGGGTCGCTTTTCGTGAGTGAAGATGAGAATCATGAAAGACCTGCGAGGCATGTACGAAGTACCGTACGGTACTTATCAAGGAGTGCACCTTGTACCGTAAGTAAAACTTCGTAGTGTAAACAGTACGACAAGCTGGAAAAGCTCAAGGCGGTGTGCAACGTTGCTCGATACGATAGAGAGCGTAAAGATCAAAATGGATTTTATACGGTTTTTACTGCGGTACCGCCACATTTTTAATGTGCCTCCAGAGTACCTGGCACAACTCTGTCCTAGCCAGATGGATAAAGTGGTGCTGCCTTGATTTGCATCGTCCAGACAGCGTTGACCCACATCGCAGAAGACTACACAGCTTGCCAATCTGTGTCTGTGTCTGTGTCTGTGTCTGTGTCTGTGTCTGT
>LRSR01010790.1:0-10443 GCA_001579985.1 Hypsibius dujardini | reverse complement strand
CAGCGCTGAGCAACGAAAATCCCATTGCAAACTAATTAAGCAATAACTGGCTTGCGTATAAAGCGAACGTATATCCCTATTTTATTCGGATTCAAGTTTAATGTATAGTTCTTTCAAAAAAATGGGTTCAAAGAAAGGGAAGAGTAAGTCAGGAAAAGGCAAGAAAAAAGGAAAGAAGGACAAACCGGATGAGCCTCTGGTCATGCCTGGCTTACCCTACGGTGCAGACCCTTGGCAGGAAGTGCAGCCGGTGACCATACCAGACCCTCCCGTCGGTCATATACGGACAGTTTTCCCCGTGGGCTTAATCATGCCGACTCGCATGGTACATGCCAAAGAGATGGCACGCGCGGAGATTGCGGCCGCAGACGCGGAAGCCGCCCTGAAGGATGAGGTCTGGGAGCGGGCCTGCGACGAAGTGGAGCTGAGCCTAAAGACGGTGGTGGACCGGGCCACGCGTTATCACGATACGAATGCTTTCTTGGAGAAACTGCTGACGACCAGTGAGGCCGATGCAGACATTTCGGTGCGATTCCTGTCGGACCGTAGTGTGAAATTACACAATCGAGTGCTGGCGATGGAGGAGCAGTGTAGGACGGCGCAGGAAGAGGCGGATGCACATTTGCGACTGCGAGAGGAGAAGAATAAAGTAATCATTGCAGATCTCGAGAAAAAATTAGCTGGTAATTTTCGAAATAAAAATACGTTGAGATCGTTTAGTCAATTAAACAGAAACAACGATTTTAATATAAACCCGTGCCTCCGGTCTGTCTCTCTATCAGTCTGTCATTCAGTCTGTCTGCTTATGTGTTTGCCGGTCTACCTGCCTGCTTGTCTATTTGTCTGTCTGTCTGTCTGTCTGTCTGTCTGTCTGTCTGTTTGTCTGTCTGTGTGTCAGTCTGTCGGTCGGTCTGTGTGTCTGTCTCGCAGTCGTTATGCCTGTCTGCATATTTGCCTGACTGGCTGCTTCATAGCCTGCCTATCTGTCTGTAATGAAATATTCAGGAAGCATTGTAAAAAATATTCAAAATTAGTTGCTGTTTTTCGTCGTCCAAATAAGAACTAATATTTTTTGTTAATATTTTTTAGAACGTGATCACAAACTATACGACCTAGCGCTCGAACACATCGATCTCCGGAAACTGGAAAAAGATCGTGACGCGATGCAGCTATCCGTGGACGAACTGCGCAACAGCGTCTATAACAACGAAAAGAAACACCGTAAAGCGGTTATGCAGGCGGAGGAGTTCCGGTGCAAAGCCCAGCGCAAGGCCCAGGAGGACTCCCAAGCCTCGCTGGAAGATTTGGCCAAGCAATGCTGTGTTGCTGCGAAGGAGAATATCGCACAACAAACCTTAAAATTGAGCGACGAGACGGACCGGTTGAGTGAGCTGTTTCGATGGGTCTGCAACGATGTGCGGAAGAACCGGGAGGATGTGAAGCAGCTCCAGCAGCTGTTGGCTGATTGTGTGTTGGAGCATGATTCGGTGGTGGCGGCCTGTGAGGGCCGGTTGAGGGAGTACAATAGATCGAAGATGCGGCTGGAGACTTTGCAGACACTGACGGAGTGTATGGAGAAGGAGCATGGTGCAGCGTTGGCACAGTTGAAGACAGACTTAGAGAAGGTGTTCCACAGTATCGAGCACAGTTTCTACGAGAGAGATAAAGAGATTCTAAGGTTAAAGGTAAGAACAAGCAAGCAGACAGACAAACAGACAGACAGACAGACAGACAGACAGACAGGCGTTCAGGTACCGGATACCGGATTCAATGATACCGGAACAGACAGACAGACAGACAGACAGGCCGACCAACAAACAGACCGACAGACAAACAGACAGATAGACAAAGAGAGAGGCAGGCAGGCAGGCAGACGGACAAATTTACAGACAGCCAGTGCAAAGGCTCACGTTTCCAGTTATGAGTGGTTCCGTCCTTCAGAACACCAATAAGGCGTTGTCCCACGAACTCTGCAAGCTCCGGTCGACCGTCAAAGACACCACCTCCAACCACGAACTCGTCCAGCGTTTCATCATGACCTCACTCCATGCCATAAAAGCGCACAGAGTCCGCCAGCTACAACGCGAAGACAAACGGGCAGTTCGATCCTACCATAATCGCTTGAAACGTGCCTGGAAAGATAAAGTACCCTACCCGGCGTTCCAGCTGTCAAGATCGGTAAAAGTCAACCCGTCGCTGAGTAAGTATCGGCCACTGGAGATCCCCGACCATGAAGATATTTCGCAGTTGGGTTGGAAGGAAAAAGAGGCGATTGTCAAGACGATGTTTCGTTACTTGTGCGATTATCAGAGTGCCCCGACGGCTAAAGTCAACTTGCAGAAGTCCATCAAGGCTAACTGAATGACTACATGTGTCTGGCTATGAAAATTGGTGTTTTACAATACTACCAAAAAAAACCAGGAAACTCCTTTGTGAAGAAAAAAAATAAGCTGCCAAAGAGAATCCCAATTTTGTACATGGCCAATCAGAGTGTGTGATCCTCTTTCTCTCTGTCTCTCAGTCCGTCCGTCTGTCTGCCTGTCTGTCTCCGTCTGTCTGTCTGTCGTCTGCCTGTCTGTTGTCTGTCTGTCTGTCTGTCTGTCTGTCTGTCTGTCTGTCTGTTTGTCCGTCTGTCAGGGGCAACGCAATCATCATGAAATAAGATGGTCCAGTCATAGCATACGATGCAGAAACGGCGAAAACTCTAAACAGGCTGGTCGGCCACTCGAACAGACAATCAGACGAAATCGTTCTGCTGGCAGTCACTCAACTAAATCAAAACAAACATACAGTCGTACTGTACGAGTACAGAAAACATTTGTTCCGGATGCATGTTTTGGAATACAAAATCCACTATCAAAATAACGCCACATGGTAGAGATAGGCGGGAGGCAGTACGAAGCACAATCGCGTTGAGCTGTACACACTCACAGATAAAAAGGAGCAAACGAAGAAAAATAAGGTCCCGCTTTAAAAAAACCTACAAAATCTTCCCCATCAAATATGGAACAAATCGAGGTAATAATCACGTTATCGCGCAATGAAGCAACTCTTGCGCTGCATGAATACACTGACCCGGATTGTGCGGGCAAACCGCTCAATGTCTGTGCTCTGCAACAGTCGCATTGCCTCTTCCTCAAACTGCTGCCGGATGTCGGCTAACCGCGGCAGCTCCTGACAGGACGGCACGTTGAGCAGTCGTTGGAAGGTGGCCGCCCAGATACCCGACCAGTTGCGTTTGAAGCTCTTGGAGATGCGCCAGATCCCGCGTTCCTCGTACACCTTCATTGGGGACGAGAAAACTTAAATTAGTGACTAATAAGTTGTTTTTAGCAGTTAATTCAGGTAATTAAAAAGTAATCACCAAGACCAGTAATTAAGACCTGACTTTAATAGCCTTTTAGTTTAGTTTTACTTGTCTATTCCTACGGGCAAATTTATTTTTCCACTTAAAAGTCTATCCCGAACCTTCATATAGTCGTTGAAGAGGAGCGAATGGATCACGTCGAGCACACCGAAATAATCGATTTGGAATGTCCACGGCTTGGATTGGAGGATGTCGTGGCCGGCGGTCGACTTGCCCTTGCGGAGGGTGGAGAAGGTGACGGCCGGCGGGAAGAGGTCCATGTCGATGCCGCAGCCGAAATCGGTGAGGATGGCGGTCGGGAGAGCGAGGAATTCCTCTGGCGTTTTCACGTCCAACAGGTCTTTTAGGCTCCGGAGGAGGAAATTATCGGACTTGATGTCGCCGTGAATAATGTTGACGGAGTGGAGCGCCTCTACGGCACGGAGGATGTCTACGGCGAGCTTCATGGCCAGGAGCTGGAAAAGGAGAATCAGGTAGAAAACAGCATCGAATTTAATAAAAGACTTGATTTCAATTTTCACAAAATAAAATTAAAAATATCAGATCCAGGAACTAAAATACTTATTCAATTTGACTTGAGAAAACTAATTAAAACTTCGCATAGGCTTAATACCTCTGGAATATTCTTGTCACCGTTGCTGCGCTTGAAGATATTGATCAGATCGACAATCGTGCCCTGGTCGAACAAGGGCAGAAAGCAGTAGCTACCGCCGTCCTTCAGCCGCTGAAATTGTTGCACCCCGATGATGTGCGCCAGGTAGCGACCGCTGTCCGGCAACGCCTCAATCCGTCGACGTGCCTCCGTGTGAATGTAGTAGTCCCACCAGCCCTCTTGGACCTGCACCTTCAACGCCCAGGCCATCGCAGCATCGCTGCGGCAACGGACCGAGTAGACGGTGGCGTATTGTCCCGCACCCAAGTGGTCCTCCACTTTGTAGCGATGACCGTCCATTTTAATTATGGTTTTGCCTTTGACAATTTTTTGAGACGACTCATCCGTCTGGATCACAGCCGGATCCAATAGGAAGCGATCTTGGAATAAAAGTTTGAATTCGGCCATCTTCTCTGAATTGTAGGGATCAAGTGGGCCGCCTTCTCATATAAAACACAAATACCAGTTAACGAATATTGCTCTGGTATGTTTGTCCGTCCGTCTGTCTCTGATCTGCCTGTGCGTCTGTGTGTCTGTCCGTTTGTCTGTCGCCGAAGTCGACCAAATTTGACTGCCGTACCTTCATGTTCCAACTCTTCATGCAACGGACTGCAATTCTGCGTGCTCCTCTTCTCCGTGATACGGAGTCGCGTCGAACTGCCACTCTCACTGCTATCCGACGCCTTGCTTTCGCGGCTCCGCTCCGCAATCGGACTGAGCCCGCGCCGATACTGTGATCGGCGAGTCGCCGCCGTCGGTTTTGAAACGTCAGTGTTGCCGCCGTCGTTCTCTTCTGTCTGCTCCGTTCCGTCCTCACCCGTTTCGTATTCCCCAACGGATTCCTCGTCGTCACTGTCACGCTCGGCGGCGGGATCGGCATTTTCGTCTTGCGGTGGCGGCTCATCCTCACCGCGGTTTTCCTCGTCGTCGAAGCATAACACCTGATGGTGGACCGTGACTGGCTTCGGAGTGGAGGCCATGCGTTGGTCGATATCAATGGCCAGGCCAAACTGGGATTCGGTGCCTACAAGAACAGCCGATATTTCAGTTTAGACTGCTTTTTTTCACAGGTTATCAATCTATGGAACTGTCTGTGTTTTGTGTGATGCATGTTTTACTGTCTGCCTGTCTGTTAGCTGGTTTGTTAGATGGATAATTTGTCTGAGAGTCTGCCTGTATGTGAGCAGATGTATTTTTCTAAGACAGTGTACACAGATTGACTGTTTGCCTGTCTGCAAAAACGTCTACCGTATTTGTTTGATACATTGTTTGAATATCTGCCTGCCTGCGTGACTGTGAGGTGGTCTGTTTTTCTGATAAATTTTTTGACTGTCTGCGAGGTGGTCTATTGGTCCCATAAATGTTATGACCGTTCGCTTGTCTGTCAGCTAGTTTGATGTCTGAATTGTTTGACTCGCTGATATTATTGATTAGTCAGCTAGCTGCCTGAATATCTGTCCCCCGTGTCCAGCTAATTTGTTTCCGCCGTTTCCGTTCTCACCAATTTGCATGGTCTGATTGGTTTGACTGGCAAAGACCGTGCTCCGCCGGCGATAAACCAACGGCCGTCGATCCTCCAACGCCGCCAAAAACTGCTCCGTCCCCAGCAGCAGTCCACCGTGGTACGGGTTGTCCTCTCTCACGGAAACCATCTCCAACTTGTCGCGTAACTGCCGGCCGAAATTCACCAGACCTGGAACGCAATCGCCGTCACTGGAGAGGATGTGATTAGCGAGGTCGGCCAGACCGTCCGCCAGGAACTGCAACAGCCCTTCGGCGGTTTGCTTCTCGACTGCATCTCCCCTGCTGGCCTCCAGCCACAATAACCGCTCCTGCGCGTCTTCCTCTCGTAATTCCAGCAGCTGGGCGCGTTCAATCTCAAACTCTTGCCGGAACTCGAGGCCCTTGTTGTATTCGTCGGCGGCCTCCGCGCGGAGTTGCTCCGCAGCCTGCCGAGCCTGCTCCGCTTCGGCCAATCTAATTTCCGCCTGCAAAACACAGATGGAAACGGATGTATTAGAGGAGAAATGGGTCACCTAAACGTTTCCCCTCTGCAATTTTTAAATTTATATCGAGTTTCGGCTTTTCACCGGCTGCAATGCATTTCTTGTCGCCAGGATCCACAGCTACTTCCTTCCGATCGCCCCTTCTCTAATTCCTTGATATTTTCTATTCTGCCTGCCTGCCTCCTAACATGATACTCTTACTGAGTCTTCAGAGTAAATCGTTCCAGACGACCAGACATTGGATGTTCAAATTGGAGTTTATTTCAAAATATTCGCTGGAAAACTCAGTAAAAATCGAAAGCGATCCGCCTGATAAACCATCTGTGACACAAAGTCAGGCACACTTTTTTGGCTTGCCAAAAATGAGTTCACAAGGTACAAGCACGCTTTTGTAAAAAGGAAATTCCATGGCTTTGTCCGTCAAAACATTTGCTTCATCTACGGCCAATCCAATCGAGAGAGAAATCAAATCTTTACCTGCCGCAAGCGATCGTGAATGGTCTCCTCCTGCTGCTGTTGCCGGGCGACCATCTCAGCGGCGCAGCGTTTCCGAGCATGTTTCGCCAGGCCCTCCTCAAACGACACCTCATGCCATCCCGAGGGAAACTTCTCCGAGGCCCACTGAAACAGCTGATTAGCCTGTGGTCCTGGTGCCGACTCGCCCGCCGCTGTTTGCTTTGCTCGCACGTCCTCCGGTTCGGGTTGTGTCTGCGGCACCCGCACTTCCGGCGAGGGATCATGATAGTCCACCACATCCCAATCGGTTTCTCCCGCAGAGATCCTTTCCTCTTCCACGGGACGCGCGGACAGGATGCGTCGGTCCAGCCCCGCTCGTCCAGGATTTAGTTTGATCCCCAGATTTTGATAGGAGATGTCAGGATCGGAGAGAATTTGAAAGGCCAGAGGGGTGGAGACAAGCGACGGGGTGCGGCTGGGGATCGCGGCGGAAGTGCGAGCCTTCTTGGAGGCTGTCAGCAGTTCGATGTGGGAGTTCTCCCGGCCGATTTCCGATAGGAGTGGCGGGAACTCCGACGTGATGTCAGGTGATCGGAAGAGGTCGCCACCGGAAAGCGGTTCGTTGTTTCCGGTGCTTTCGTGAATACGAATGGAAGACACGGAAATGTTGCTCTTCGCGGAGTTCGGCTCGCTTTGCCCCGGTCGAATAATGGGCTTAGATTCTAAGGAGAGATAAAAGACAATCAGTGAACAGTAAGATGTGGAGGGAAAACGTCTGTTGGGAGAAATACCGATTTTGTTAGCGCCGACTCGGTTGATGGGCGCCTGCTTCTTCTCTTTGCCGACCGGGCGTAGACCGCCCAACATGCTCCGCTCCTCTTCCGCATCAAAACTACCGCTGGGAAAAACTCCTGATTCAATTATTGATCGGGCGTCGCGGTCGAGGATGTTCTTCTTGGCGGCTTGTAATTTCGCGACGTCGGTAGAATTGTCGCAGCAGGCGGCGATGCCCAACTCCAAGACTCGTTCGGCTTCGTTACTGTCCTTCATGGCCAGCTCCTCCGCCCAGCTGATGTAGAAGTTGGCAAAACGAGAACCGATCTGGGAAACGATAAATAAAAAGCTAGTAAGCCCTTTCCATCCTACCTTTTTTTTCTATGATACGGCAATCACAATTCACAAAATTCGATGAGAGAAATCAAAATTAAATCAATGGTTTAATGGTTGGTTTAATGGTTCTTCAAGAGCAAACAACTTCTGTGGACGACCAAAAGCGATGGAAAAGCTGCATAGTACGAGATACAACGATACAATACCTACGGCTGAAAATACTGCAATTCGTTAAACAATCAAAATAAATTGTGGTTTCTTTCAACCATATTCAATCAATCAAGGCTACAGACAATCAATCAATCAATCACCAATCCGCGCCATCAAAGTCGCACTCACAGCATTGGTATGCATGAATGCGAAAGCGACCAGAATGTTGGCGAAAGCGGCGTATTTGCACCAAATCTGCACAAACCGCTCGTCATCAAAATAACGCTTCGTCTCGCGGCCCTCCTTCCAGAAATGCTCGCAGCACGTTTTCAACAACTCCGGCAGACCTCCCTGAGAGCCTCCCTTCGGGTAGCTCGCTTCCACCCAATTGATCAGCGTCACCCATCCCGCCAACGGATCATCCCCCTGATAGTCCACAATAGCACGGTCCAGCTCGGCGCGGCGTTCGTTCAACTCCGCGGACGCCTTCGGATCGACAATGTCAGCAAACGTGGTGGCTGTGATATTTCTTCCCTGCTTCAGTGGGCGGATGTTCTCCTTGGTCTTGTCCCAATCCTCGCTCTCCTCCATCTGTGAAATAAAGTTTCGTATCATTTCACTTTAAAAAATCCGCCACAAGTGGGATTTATTAGTCACCTTGCTGTAACGATCGACAGTTCGAAGACGACCAGGATAAAATCTCTAGGACGTCTTGAACTTCCCGAACAGGATTTCCGCCAATAAAATTTTCTGACGTGCTGCCTGATTCCTGCAATTATTTCTCCTTCTGAAATGAAAAGTCACGACGATTTCGGTTAAATTTGTGATGCAAGCCCAGAGGTGAAAAAGCGGACTGAAAAATTGACAACAAACGTTTTTGACAACCGTCGAATCATGCGTGTTGAAATCAATTGGTTTATTAAAGTGAAATGTTTAAATGAACTCAGTGAATCCGACCAAGTAAGAATGCGATTCACTTCTCATAAGTTGAACGAATTTAACTTGATATGAATCATAGTGCAGAATAAATTTGAATTCCTTGATTTGGTTTCCCCAAACTTCTCTAGCTGACTGACAAGTACTTCCTTGATTTAGTTTCCCCAACACTTCTCGGGCTGTGACACTTGTTCCCACCGTGACATTTACAAATCAATCAACTTTTTGGTCAGATAGCCATCTGGAAACGTTCATTTCAACTCATATTGGGCTTCATGTTTTTCGCATTTTCCGACGACATTTTTATTGCAGTTCGCTGGAGGTCTTCACCAAAACAAATCTAATCAGCCATCGCGATTTCATCTATTTCAACTCTTGGGCATTTTTTAGGACGCTTACATTTTTCCCAGACAATCTCAAAGGTGAGTTATTGAATGCCAAACTTTAACACAGGAAATTAAATATCAGACAGCAGCTTGCCTTGCGTGATTTCTTATATTATTTCTTTTCTCATCTTATTTCTACCGCAATTTGTGTGACATAGAAAAACGAAAATGACGGAGGACCGTTTCTACGTGCGATACTACGTCGGCCATAAAGGCAAGTTCGGGCATGAATTTTTGGAATTCGAATTTCGTCCGGACGGTCGCTTGCGTTACGCCAACAATTCCAACTACAAGAACGACACGATGATCCGCAAGGAGGTGGTCGTCCATCCGGCTATCTTGGAAGAGGTGAAGCGCATCATTCAGGACAGTGAGATTCTCCGGGAGAACGACGCCAAGTGGCCGCAGCCGGACCGCGTGGGCCGGCAGGAGTTAGAGATTCTGCTGGACGACGAGCACATCTCCTTCAACACGGGAAAGATCGGCTCGCTGATGGACGTCAACAACAGCCCCGATCCAGAAGGTCTGCGTTGCTTCTACTACCTCGTGCAGGATCTCAAGTGTCTCGTCTTCTCCCTCATTGCGTTGCACTTCAAAATCAAGCCGATTTGAACGCTTGTAATCAACCAATCAAGCGCTAAGATTTGCACTAGCACCCTCGTCGACCAGCATTCGTTGTAACCTTGTTTTCCTGGTTGTTCGGGTTTTTTTGTAGTGCATTATTTTAATTTGGGCATAAACTTTTTCCAATGCGTTATTCGTTTTGAGTTTGGATGGTATTCAACGTTGGTCCTATTCCTGGATGATTTGTTTTGCTTTGTTCTCTCTGCAGCTGGACACTACTCTACTGTTTCGTTATACGCATTTTTTTCATGAATAAGAACGACTAAACTCATTAATCCTGAGCCGATGGGATGGGGGAGAGTTATATCAGAGTGGGCTCCGAAAAGTCAGCAGTCGGTACATTTTATGCGGAGTGGTCACTGAAGTGTTCAATCAAACGAACAACGACTCGGAAAGTCTTGTTTCGTATGGGTGTGGGACCTAATTCAATACCCAATCCTTTTTGGGTGGGTACTAAATGGCATGGGCACAAGCTGCTTTTTTAGCACGGGCGAAGAACTCAAAAATCTGATTTCTCCCGCAGGTTATTTTTCCATCCTCGCTTTTTCGGCTCTTGCTCATTCCTGCGTGCTTTCCAAATTTGCCGAAGGTATCCTCTTGTAATTCGTCTCATTGTTACATTACGGAAATGGGTAAACCAGTGGAGGTACGATTTAAAGGATTTAAAGAGCTTTCTGTTGAGGAGATCGAGTTGTTTTCATATTTTTTTGCTCTACTCCGACTAAATGCACTGGTTTTGAGAATAATCAAATTAAG
>LRSR01010788.1:0-15274 GCA_001579985.1 Hypsibius dujardini | reverse complement strand
GAGGGTAGCGCCCACGGGCTGACACTCAGACGGCCACTTTTGTTTTATTAGGTGAACTAAATGTACTGCCCTTCTTTACGCCTTGCTGTGTGAGGTCTTCGCGAAAAGATTGCTGGAAGTTTGAAAAATTCTGGATCGTGCCACTGGGGCAACGTAGTTTTAGAAATTCAGGAGGAAGAACAGAAAGGGGGCCAAGTTGGTATGTTTTAACCGCATGTACCACTAATAAGATAATATATTCCGGCGTTCCAGTAGTGACAAATTTGTGAGCTACGGCCACGAAATGCACTCAAACGGTGGAACCACAAGAAAAGCTGTTGTTGCTCCCACATAACGAAGACTCGACCCGGCTGATTACCAAACGAGATTACTTGCAAATTGATTTCCCGCTCATTTAATATTCTCACTGTCAAGCGCACGCCCAACACACACACACACAACACACGCAACCTCTCGGAAACTTAATCTCACAAAAAACAAATGCCTGATCTGACTGTCTAGTGCAGTGATGTGTGCTTGCAAAATAGTTCTCCAATTCTCAGCCTTCGATTATGCTGATAGATCGCTTTCTTCAGTCTACAATTGAGGGGGATTTTTTTGTGAGATCGACTATAGGTCTCCCCGAGATAGACACACGGGCAGGGCAGACAACAGCAAACAATACAGCCCCGGCCTCGTGTGTCTGTATCTGTCTGTCTGTGTCTGTGTCTGTGTCTGTGTCTGTGTCTGTGTCTGTGTCTGTGTCTGTGTCTGTGTCTGTGTGCTTCCCGCGGAGTCTGAGACAGACAGCGTGCGTCCCGGTGCAATTGAAACCGGAGACTCAAGCAGCGCGACGGCATCGTGTGTCTATGTATTGGGGTCCTCCTTCCCCCTCTCCCTTCCTCCCCTCTCTCCTCGCCTCGCGAGTCCGCGCTGTCTCGTTTGTGTGTGTGTGTGTGTTTGCTCCGTTTCAAGATCCATTATAGATTTTATATCTTTCGTCCGGCACTTGATCTCCGCTGGATAGCAAGCTAATCCCGGGCGCTTTGCAAGCCATGTCCAAATGGAGCACAGAATACACTTAAGGAACCCGAGAGCTCGAGCGACCCCGACAACCGAGCGCGCTTGCAGCACACAGCGCAAACACGCACACAAGTCAGCAACCACAACACACGAACAGACACACACAACAGCACGTAGCCCGGCGCGAACCCGGGACAGGCAAGTCTCCTCTGACGTCATAATGAACGACTGGCACCAATTTATAGAAACTTTATAAAAACGGGTTTTTCCTGAGCGTAAGGTTTTCGGGTTTCCGGAAACCCGGGAAACGAAGGAAACGGGTTTTTCGTGAGAATGTTCAGAGGTTAAAACAGCACTGGTTCGCACAATTATGCCCGGTTTCTTTGGTGAGACGTGCTAGTACAGATAACAGGGAACCATCGATCTACCGAATTAACTGCCAACCAATAAAATCAAAATTTGGTTAGCTTAATGGAAAATCAAGCAAAATGGCTGAGTCATCTGCATGTGACGAGGGCTGACACCTTCATGCAATACTACTCGCACGCCCAAGCTAAATCAGCTTGGCGGAGCTGGAAATCAATTTATGTTTAACTCCATCCCATTAAAAATTCAATTTGGAATCGACTAGAGTTAGCGAAATATTTTTCGGAGATCAAGGGGCGGAGCTAAGTGTACTTTTCGAAAGGGACTGGAATCGTGAGCGTAACCTTCGAAGATTGGCCAATAGCTCCGCCCCTTAATTTTCCAGGAATATTTGATTGATGCCAGTCGATTTAAAATTGAATTCTGGGTGGGAAAAGGTTAAAAAAAAGTTGTCTTCAATTTACACCTTGAGCTCCACTATACCGGATTATGCTACGGACTAGCTCTCGCCCGGAAAAGGCTGACTACCACGAGATATCAATGTGCCGTCTCGACTTTCCAATTCTTATTTCACACAATCACCTTTGATTTGAGCAGTTCTATGAAGCATCGTAAACACGGTGACGCACTCCCAGTTGTCTTCGCGTTTGTTGTTGGCGCGGTCGCCGACTTGTCGCCGTGCATTCTCCCCTTCGAACAAATAATCAATGACGTGCAGCCATGAATCGCGGCACAGCTGATCAAATGCGCGACGGGGATAAAAAGCGACAGACATGCCTTGAAAAACATTGATTTGACATCGATCGTCGTGATTCGCGTCTGGGTCCTCCCGGTGCTTACAAAAAAAGGAGAATGACCGGGAGGCTGCCTGACAATAGTCTTCTTCCGCCTGATTGACTCCTTTCATACAAGATTGTCTGTGGGGCATCTCCAGTCAGCTTCCATTCAAGCCCCTGTCGACCCAGAGGACTGTGGAATGGTCGACTCAGAGGACTACGGAATGCTCAACCCAGAGGACTGTGGAATGGTCGACCCAGAGGACTCGAAATGGTCGACCCAGAGGACTCGAAATGGTCGACCCAGAGGACTGTGAAATGGTCGACCCAGAGGACTACGGAATGGTCGACCTGAGGACTACGAAATGGTCGACCCAGAGGACTGCAGAATGGTCGACCCAGAGGACTACGGAATGGTCGACCAGAGGACTGCGGAATGGTCGACCCAGAGGACTACGGAATGGTCGACCCAGAGGACTGTGAAATGGTCGACCCAGAGGACAATGGAATGGTCTTTAGTTTTTAAAGAATTCGTTAAGGCTCGACGTTTAATGGGTATGCCACAATTTATTTCAACAGACCGAAATGCTGCCTTAAAACTGTCATAACAATGAAGATACCGGCACACTGAACCGAATTAGTTGTATGTAATATTTGTGGAAAATGGCGGCTGTCCTTCTTCGTCGTCTTCTTCTGCGCAGAGGCATACGTATTGAATGGTACAACTCGCCATTTAGTAACTAAACCTACGGCTGTTCATTAAGACAGTGACTGATTATATTTTTCCCTTCTAATTTTAGCCGTGAATGGCTGAATTGAAATAACAGTAGCTCCGGAAATAAATGGTTCCCTGTGGTGAGCAGCGCGCGGCCCCAACATCTTGAGGGCAGAACGGCGAGCAGTTCCGCTAAAACAGCGGGAAAAAGGTTGACCGGCTTTTTGTCCCGCGCCAGCCCGGGGCTATTATCGACCACACTGATCCTCGCACTTTTGCTGAAGGGAATTATGGTTCTCTCTCGGAAGATTAAACGGCAAAGCCATTAGACGCTGAAATGGTCCGTGATGGATAAAGTTTCTGGCTTGACGGGCGACAAGGAGGACCGACGGTCTCGTTCGCCAGCTGAGACGGGAGACGTGAACATGCAGGCCTGCACTGATGATGTTGTAACCATTTTTATGCAACGCCAAATCTTCATGGGCATATATGGAGGAACCCTGCATCTCCATGCGTCCCATCCGACAAGTGTATCACTTCCTGTATGGCCGGGCAAACGGAAAATTAATTTACGAGGGTAAACAGTAAAAAAAGGGGGGTCCTTCACTTTAGTGCCAGCTATGGTTAGCCTATGAGGGTACTGTTTCGGGTCCCCTGACTACCGGGTGACCATTTCAGCTGATTCATCATCCAACAATCCTCACGTACTTTTCGTCTTGCTGCGTCTTTTAGAAACACTTTTCGGATCGTGAAGTTATTGTCGAAAACAGTTCTAAAATATACCACGAAGGCGCACAGTTCACCGGATTCACCCTCCCGTCACACATGGGTCCATCACACTGGAAAGCGATCAATGACTTGAATTCATAATGAGTTCGCCTAAAGAAAGCAAGTCACAATTAAACCAATCCAAAGTCCGTGGACCTCTATCGAACCCATTGAAGGTCATGCAATCACTGCTCAAACGGAAAGAGCTGTGTCGTGTGCTGGGAGAACCCTTAGCAGCAGAACGGTCATCGTTATTGGTCATGCGATACTCCGCCGGATATGCGGAAATGTCAGCGGCAGTCCTTAACACAAAAGGCCACCGAACAGACATAGCAAGGGCTCCAAGGATCAGACAATGTTAAGCGCTGCGATTATCTTATTATAATTCGTCTGGCGAACTCTGGATCTCTAAGATCTGTAGGCCGGGTGAAACCCAAGACCCTTACAGGGTGCAGGAGAGGGAGTCTAAGTGCGTCTGTGCTAATTTATGTCGAATGAAGGGGTCTCTGTCCCTCGCCCGTCCGTCCGGACTCCATCGGACAGACACGGTGGTGGTGGCGGCGGTGGGAGAGCATTACGTCAGTGCGTTGACATACAGAACGGTTTGGAAATAGCAACAACGTTTAGTGCCTTCGCCCGGGTCGCCGACAGACACATATGGCGGGCCAAGTTATTAAAGAAGAGCAGAGCGGGGGACCGCGAGAGCGAGCAGCAGCGCGACTTTAAAGCGCCCCCCCTCTATCCTGTCTCCTTCCCCATACATGTCCGCACAAGGGGGGAGGGATGCCTCTTCCTTAAGTGATTTGCTAACATGACGATTTGTTATTATTGGACTAGAATGAGGCAAAATGTCAAAGCTAATTACAAAATGTGCGGGCCACGGTTGCTGTTTTTCTCCTCTAACACAGACAGACACACAAACAGACACACAGACACACACACAGACAAACAGACAGACAGACAAACAGGCAGACAGGCAGACAGACAGACAGGCAGACAGGCAGACAGACAGACAGACAGACAGACAGACAGACAGACAGACAGACAGACAAACAAACAGAGAGACAGACAGATAGACAGACACACAGGCAGGCAGGCAGACACACACACACGGACAGTCAATCGAGCGAATTGAATTGAGCGACGCTCACGTCCGTATATAGGATACCACTGTTAAACCCAACGATGAGGATAAATTTATTAACCTATTTGGGCTGTTGGCATACACCATAGGCACTTCTGGTATATCGGGTGTAGTCAGCGAGATCAATGGACTGCCCAGCGGGAGGCACGGAAAAAACTTGTGAACGGGAAGCGGATGTGGGGGGGGGTATGTACAGTTATGTACTGCAGAGTCTCGACTATTTGGTGCCAATTTTTAGACCCACCCGTAGACTATGCCTGCACACACTGTGCGGTATACCGTGCAGTCATAATATACGGGGGGTGATTAAAAACTGGCACCGAGTGGTCGAGACTCTACAGTACTGCATGGAACGGGCGAGGGCGGAAGTTGTTGTTGCGCATGGGGTGTGCGTGCCGAGTAGTGTATGCATGTGCACCCAGATTCGTGGGTGGGTCTCTCCATAGCGGGGCACTTTCTCACATGAGGACCAGGGAGTGGCCGTCCTCGGCGGGGAGAGAACAAACGCTGTTTTGTTTAGTAAATTGGCCAAAGTGCTGCGTTAATTACCCCCGTATCTGTGTTTAGCATTTTAAGCGACGGCGGCGCGTGTTGCGGCCCTCTCCTGGTGATGGATGGGAGAGGCTTGGACAGTTGAGTGGAAATGCCAAAGATTCTGGACGGTATATCCATAAGCTAGGTCTCCGCAATGCGGTATTAGTTGTGGTAAAAAGAACGGCAAACAAATGCAAACAAAACGACAGATGCAGCTGAACTACATTGCCGCGTAAAAGTTGTAGTGTCTGTGTAGTTTTTTGTCCCCTTAAATGAGGTTGCGAAAACCTTGACAGCAGCATCATTAGCACACTCAGATTGATGTCATCATTAATTCCCCACAGTTCAATGTCCACACACACACACACACACACACACACACACACACACACACACACACACACATACACAGACACAGACACAGACAGACACACACACACATACTCAGACACACAGACACAGACACAAACACAGACACAGACGCACAGACACAGACACACAGACACAGACGCAGACACAGACACAGACACAGACACAGACACAGACACAAACACAGACACAGACACAGACGCAGACACAGACACAGACACAGACAGACACAGACAGGCAGACACAGACATACACACACAGACACACAGACACACAGACACACAGACACACATAGGATTTTTCTGCTAAACTTCCCGTGAACGCGACACGACTTCCCATCCCAGACAAGTGCGGACAGACAGACCGATCGCCACGGATACAGGCAGACCGATCGACACGGATAGAGGCAGACACACTCGGCGGATGAGTGACCTTTTCATGGCGCGAAAACGTCAGTGTGGAAGTGCATTAGTCGAAGGCACAGTCCAGCTGCTGGTTTTGCTCCACACCAGCTGGTATTTCTCTTTCTGCGGCCTCTGCCTGCCTCTCTGTCGAGATGGGAGAGCGTTAATGATAACTTGATATTCTCGTTACTCCCGATGCGTGATTGACTGTTGCCTCTCCAAACGTCACTCCGTCGCGTTAGGTTAGTTTAGAAAGATGGGAACTAGCTGCTCCTACGCGACATGACGGAACAAGAAGACCGGGATGTAAGAGCACCTAAAAATGAATTTTGGACGGGGAGAATTAAATGTAATTTTGTTTTGTCACCCATATTTTTGCACGACGTTAGTATGACGAGGTCCCTGATAATGCCACATGTGACTGAAACTTCTGCTGTACATGTACATTATCGTAAAGCTCCTAGCATCTGATTGTAAGATGACAGAAAGCATTCGACAGTCCTTCCTCCACGCTGACGTGACGTCAAGCTGGCTGGCATGTGGAATTCGCACTCAGCACGGAAAGATAGACACGAAACGCAGGCAGTGCGACGGTCGGCACGCGGTTTTTTTGTCTCACATGCAAAAGGAGCTAATCACTCTTCCTCCTCCTCCTCCTCCTTCTAATGCCCAGAGATCTAGAGCAAGATCGCGAGAAAGAGGTCGTGCCACAGACAGAGACCGAGTGGTGCCGATTGAGGATCGCTCCGTAAAGCATGAGCGCTGCCGGGAGTAGGCTATTTAGGTATAGTAACTAGTGACTGCGAAAAACGTCGTGGTCCCCGGGCATGCGGAGCCTTGCGCACGCTGACAGCTCCTTTCGCGAGACAGCAATTTGCAATATCCCGTCGTGGTACTCCGCGTCGAGAGTGTGTGTGAGTCATGGGCAAAAAATCTGCTTAAAAAATTCCAGTTCAGCCGGACAACGGAAGAAATATGATTGCATGGCGTGCCGGAGTTATTTGGTGCGCGGCGCGATGCGGCAGATATCAAAGCGGCAGACAGCTCGGATGGACAGCTAGACACGTAATATAACGAGCTGGCTGCTGCGGATGGAGAGGTCGCGGGCGAGGCTTGTACAAATAAATATAATCATTAGGATAGTACCCCGTAATCAGAGCAGATCGTTGAGGGGGTATTTTGGGAAGCTGGTGAATTATTTCGATCTGTGTGAAGTTGTCAAATTGGTTTGTATGCTTTGCACAGCGCACTTCAGTTCTACGCGGACAACAAGCTGGCACCTAGTACACATACGATCAGACAGATACCAGAAAACACATAGACATGCATCAGCTAATCGACAGGCAGGCAGGCAGGCAAACAGACACACAGACACACAGTCAGACATTCAGACATTCAGACAGACAAACATACAGACAGACAGACAGACAGACAGACAGACAGACAAACAGACAGACAGACATACAAACAGACAGACAGACAAAGAGACACATACACAGACATACAGACACACAGACACACAGACACACAGTCAGACACACAGACACACAGATACACAGTCAGACACACAGACAAAATATACTGGCAAAACGGCAAAAAAAATTGACAGTGAACTTATTAAAGTAAATACTGTAAAAGTGAGTAAACAAATACGCGGGTTCAGTCTGAGAGATTCCGCTGAATATCTTCAGTAACTCAACAGTGCCAGCTCCAGAAGGTCGCAACTCGACTGGAACCCAGACCGGAGCATTGGTGGAACATCCCAAATTGTTTCTCAACAACTCCCGCAAGGGCTCATCCTCCCGCGCTTACAATACACATCCGCATAACTACATCTGTTCTGTCTGTGCGGCATCACCCGTCCGGGGATCGATACATTATACACTGCCACTGTATTGACTGAGTCTCTGAATAGGTGGCAATAGGTTGAAGCAGCTAAATAGACGAAATAGCCATACAGCTTGGCACTTTGTCAGAAATCAGATCAATCATTACGTCATTCTATGAATTATTGCCACTGTGTGTATGTGTCAAAGTACATGATGGCGCTCCCCTGCTCCGGCACCCGCAGCAGCATTAGGGGGGCCCACACCACACCAGATATCCTCCGCCGCAGCCTGGGTGGGGTATATGATTTCTAATTGCGTCAATTAGTCTTCCGGTGTTGTGCCGGCAACAAATTAAAGTGGGGCTCCCATTCTTTCTCTCTCTCTCTCTGTCTGTCTCTCTTTGGGTTCTTTTCGAGAGCTGGAAGAGGCGGCAGTGCAAGGGCCAATCTACTGCCTGCATCGGGATGTTGAGCACGTAAAATGGGCTAATTTTCAATGTGCACACGATTGAAGTCCTTTATGCCCATCCCCATCTCCCTTATTCGCTCTCTCTCTCGCTCTCTCTTTCTCTCTCTCTCTCTCTCTCGTGGCTCTCCAGTCCAAACAAACCAGCAGGCCGTGCGACGGCGCGACTTCAATGCAGTCATCCCACCGCCACCGGAAGGACACCAATTTTACGCTACTCCAATAACAATCTACTGGTCAAACAGACTTCCGCCCTTTGCTGGGGGTGCGTGGATTGAAGTGCGTGAGCCGCTGCACACTCCAGAAACCCGGAAAGAGCCTTCCAAAAAACAGGTCCCCCATCCAGGGCAGAAAAAAACGCTGCCAGACATGAGTGAAAAAAAGGCTCGACTGTTAAGTTTAAACGTTAACTGATATCACGCCAGGTTCGTCTACAGAAATTCTTTGCAAAATGAGTTCGTACATTTAACTGCAATTGGAACTGGACAACTTCGCCGTTTTACAATACAAAAAAATGGGAAGATTTTTTTCCGCCTTTCTACGTTGCATTTAAGTAATTGTCTGATACTTTCTTGGTGCTCTAGGGTCCGCACCACAATTATAGGCACTACTTGCCTGCATGCGCATGAACATGTGCACAACTCACCGATGGTTGTGATGACCGTCAAGGAGTACAACAATCCACCCGCCACCGACCACTGCACCGTGCCCTGCTCCGAGGTGTCCGCGTCCCCGTCGTAGCCGTGCTGGCGGACCTGCTGCAGCAGCTTATGCTCATACCGCATGAGTACGCCCCGCAGACTGTCCTGCGCGTCCGTCCCGTTGAAGAGGTCCCCGGGACCGCCGACCGCCGTGTGATTCTTACTGCTGCCGCTGCGATTGGCGACCGTCGCGGCCGCCGCCAAGGTGTCATTCAGCAGGACGTCGAGTAATTGATTTTGATACTGTAAAATCCGCTCATTGACCAGGGCGGTCCAGTTCTTCTCAAACAGCACATTCATCTCCAGGGTGATATTCCAGAGGTCCTGCGCGGCGTCCCTGCGCGCCTGCTCCAGCTGGCGTCGCTTGACGATCTTACTGTGCGCGATATCGAGTAAAATATTGGTCGCAGGAAATGGCGTTTCCTACAATCGAGGGGAAAGAGACACAAAAGCAAGGGCAGACAAAAATATGCACATAATTTGTGTCGCGTATTAATTCATTTTTTTTCTTCTCATTCTCCCTTTAAGCCGCAAAAATGACTCCCTAGATGATAGTTTAAAAATCGGATTTCTTCGGGGGGAAAGAGAGAGACGGAGAGAGGGCGGAATTACTTGCACGTCAAGGAGATCTCCCATGGGCTCGGCATGGGTAACGTTCCACAGCTCGTCGAGGGTGGAGTTGTGGAGGCCCTGGACGCGGACCTTCACCATCCGCTCATTGTCCGCCTGCAAAAGGTAAAGTTCACACAGTCATTTATCGGGCAGGATGAAAAGGACAAAATTTATTGGGTAAATTTGCGTAACATCGATACGGCATTTAAGGCGACGGGACCCCGTCTGTTGTTGTCTGGCCGGACGAATTGGCGTCTCTAAAGGTGCGAGGCAAACCGTTTTAATCGATGTCTCTCGGGCGCAAGGTGTCTGTGTAATTTCCCGGGTAAGGAGGATTTAAAACTGGATAAACAATCGGCTCTCGGGTGGAGATTGTGCGGGAATGAACAGACGGAAGCAGCAAACAGACACACACGGACATACACAGACACACAAACACAGACAAAACACAGACACAGACACAGACACAGACACAGACACAGACACAGACACAGACACAGACACAGACACAGACACAGACACAGACAAACACAGACAGACACAGGCAGACGCAGACAGACACACCGGAAGAGGCATGCAACACCTTGCGGGCTTAACGGCACGTATCGGGGTTAAAAGCCGGTAAATCGGTGGCGTTCCAGTAACCGACGGCGGATGCACTTTCGTAGCTTTTAACTCCGACAAAGTAATTGCAAAATTGATCGAAAAAAAGTGCAAACAATAATTATTAACTGGCTGCTCTTTCAAGGGTTAAAATATAATGCGGGTAGTAGTGTTTCAGGCAATGCTTGCATGATAATAGTATTGAGCGCAGAGCTTGCACGATTTTATGACCATTTCGCGCACACACATCCTAGGCAGATGTGCATGCATCGTTTGAAAAGCCTTCTATAAAAAAAATTGACTCGAGGAATTTTGTTATGAATTTTTCATAACTTTTTTTCATAACTTTTTCATAACTTTCAAAAAAGGTAAATTTTTTAAGTTGAAAGCGCCCGGTAACGTCGATGTCGACCAACCAGGTTCTGTACCCCCTAAGCATCTATTAGCGTCCTCAGGAAATATAAGCAATGGAGTCAAACATTTTTGAACTAAATTTGCCTTTTCATTTTAGCGGGAAAATAGTGGGCACGGACAATGACGTACGTACCTCCAGGTAGGAAAAGGTGATGGCGCCCAGTATCACATAGGCCACCACCAGGCCACATAATCCAATATGAGAGAAGAGAAAGGCAATAAATTTCTTGCAATAGTAGCGGCATTTCATACATTTGTCTTGAGCAGAGAACTTCCGCATTTCCGTGAGGCGATGTGGGGATCACACCCGGCCACACCACACACACACACACCACACACACCGCGCACCCTCCCGGCTTAATTCGTGCCCGGCTAGTCCAGCGACAACTTTCGTCCGAGGGTCAACCACGACCGAAGATCCCGGGGCGAGTGGAGGTGGGGGGCGGAGAAGGATTCAGCCCAAGGTGAGCCGCCTTTCAACAGGTAATCGTGGATCCCGTCGCAGCTGTAGTAGTGACCTTGCTAATCTGATCTTCATCGGACTGCGTTGTGGGTGAAACGTGCGTGCTTTATTAGCGGGAGAAAAAGGGAGTTGAAAAAGTGTCCGTGCAAAAGCGTTAAGCACAGAAGAGAGGACAGTTGGAGCGGGTCTCAGGTGGCACCACACTGCTGATTGATCGCCGATGCGACCGGTGGAATTTCACCTCCACCGACGACGGCGACGACGGCGACGACGGGGACAACAACAACGCCATGGTTATGCGTCTTAATTAAGGCAAATCCCGAATGATGGAGTACGTGGCTGTGCAGATAGATATGTTCATGCGAAATACCACACGGGCGAGACGCTGCACGAACGCAGAAAATTCCTTGACGTTAGACGACTTAAACTACCGTCCTGTCGGTCGGTCGGTCGGTCGGGAACGGGGACGGAATTATATGCTATCTCTAAACTGATCAAATGCAGTGTGTCTGTGTGCGCGGGAGTAAAAAGAAAAGGGTCCGTTTCCGTGTCTATGTGAAACTGGCGAAACTGGCGGGGTAGTGATGCAAGCGGGTTTTTTCTCCTCCTTCTTCTTGAGAACGGAAGGAAGAAGAAGAGGAAAGCGTAGAGAGACTAGAAGGAGGCAGAGACAGGGTAGAAGAGCGAGGGGGAAACATCAACTCTCGGAGAGGACATTCCGACCGATTATAACTCCAATCTCTCATCCCGGCGGTATATACTTGACGTATCTCATACGGAGTATGGAGCATGTATATACAGCACTACGGTGGTACTAGTCCTACTGGCGGTAATGGTCCTACTGGCGGTACTGGTCCTACTGGCGGTACTGATCCTACTGGCAGTACTGGTCCTACTGGCAGTACTGGTCCTACTGGCGGTACTGGTCCTACTGGCGGTACTGGTCCTACTGGCGGTACTGGTCCTACTGGCGGTACTGGTCCTACTGGCGGTACTAGTACTGGTACAACCATGAGCGGTACGAACTCCAACTTTACTGTAAAGGCATTACTTTAGTAGCTCCTCGATTTGCATGTTCCTTGGGAGAGTCAGTATCGCTGATTTGATGGTTGCCCCAGAAGGCCACCCATAAAAATGCATGGGAAAGCCAGTCGGGAGCAGGGTACCATGCAGTTGAGGACCTAAAGTGAACCTGTTTGATGCACCGATTGCTAACCGCCTTTTTTGTTTTGTTTCTTGCTGGGCAGGTATGACGGACCTATTACGGCAGTTCCTTGATGATTTTATACGGAAAATCAAAGCGTTTGTCTCGAGAGTTGCAAACATTTGTTTCAACCGTTAGCGATAACTGTTTTGCATCTAAGAACTTTAAAGGCTAAAATACTTTTTCATTCGCTGTTTCACCAAGAAATCTGTTTTGATAGCTGGTATGTTTATTACCACACTCTAAAATCTTTGTTCAAGCTACAGATAGTATCGGTCACTAGCAGATTGGAAAGCTATGTCGTTTTTTGTACTCGCCACGACGGTCGTACAGTTAGTTATACCGGTACATAGGCAGACGATAGACCCTCATAACGTTTGATAATGGTGGAAAAAGAGGTTGGTGAGCGCGTGGACGCGTGGACGGACTGAGCTGTCGTACAGTTAGTTAGAGATCTCTTAGTCTGTATACTAATACATAGGCAGACGATAGACCCTTATAACATTTGATGACGGTGGAAAAAGAGGTTGGTGAGCGCGTGGACGCGTGGACGGACTGAGCTGTCGTACAGTAAATTACAGATCTGTTAGTCTGTATACTAATACATAGGCAGACGGGAGACCCTTATAACGTTTGATAATGGTGGAAAAAGAGGTTGGTGGGCGCGTGGACGGACTGAG
The DNA here is from genome assembly GCA_001579985.1 of Hypsibius dujardini. NCBI lineage: Eukaryota > Metazoa > Tardigrada > Eutardigrada > Parachela > Hypsibiidae > Hypsibius > Hypsibius dujardini. Next base: position 2,225 of record LRSR01010788.1, on the reverse strand, counting down.
CTGTCGTGGATCGGCGTTCTGGGAATACTCGCAGGGGCCGAGTACAGTGTCGCTTTTCTGTATGAAATGTGGCAGCCCTCCCTCCTTTTCCCGGCTGCAGGTTTGCTGTATATGTATGAATGAGCTGCCCATTGTGAGGAATGAAGTTTCCGGACATCGAAAGGGCTGGTTGTGTGTCCGTCCGTCTTTCCTGTCAGTCCTCATCCGTTGCCACAGACCTAATCGAAAACTGCACACACACACACGCGCGCGCGCGCGCGCAGACCGTGGAACCCGGAGAACCTGCGGGGGAAAATTTGCATCGCTCGTCCTGGGTCGGGCCATATGAACTCTTGAGGGACTCCGTGCCGCGCGGAAGCAATGAGGGATGGATGGATCGTACAGTGCGGTGGTGGAGTGACTGCATACGGATCCCTTCGCCGTGCTGTGTGTACAGCTCGAAAGATGCGGATGAGCAAAGCGCGGGCCGCTACCCGCAAAAGCGATTATTCACATGTACAACTAACTCGTACTACAGCTGGCCTGAGTCGCGCTCGCGCACTGACGTCATTTGACGAGAGGTTGTCTTGTAAAACGATTAAGTCAAGCTTTATTTTTCTCCGCCACTTAACTCGCTTTTAGGATATATGCATGCAAACGACGCCGACGACGCCGACGGCCGTGGTGCTCTGACTCTGGGGCGCTCTTCTCCTCTCTCGGCTCTCCGTCTTGGAGTTGCGCCGTGGACGCGCATCTCCGCCGCTGTCTTCCTTCCCTTCCTTCTCATGAGGTTCAGTGGAGCTCTTCAACCGTCTGCATGGCCGGTGTGCAGTACGGTCATTGTACTGCATGTGCGGTACATCCTTCCGGGACTACTCTAGACACATCCTAGGTCTCGCTCTGCACATTGCGTGCCGCACAAAAAAAGGGTCCCGAATTGTTAAGCATTTGGAGCTGGGTGGTTTAACCGTTTATTCTTACTGCAGCAGTGCCTAAAATAGACCGACGATCTTTCGACGAGGACGGTAGTCGTAACGAATATTTGTACCGCAGTGAAGTCTGACTGGAGAGGGAAGATGACTGGAGAGGGAAGTCTCTGCAGTGTTTCAACGCGATAACATTGTCTGCGGGCGCAACCAGAAGAAGCCTCGGCAAAGTGTAGAATTCTTACGCGTCCGTAGTACTACGTCAGCTGTGTTGAATTGGTCATTGGAATGACATGAATTCCCATGCTACAACCTGAAAGTTTTCTCTTGTACTCAACACAAGGGACCTCAAAGTGGTATCGCTTCGAAAACCAATCACTACGGCGGCGAGAGCGAAGACTTGTCACTTAAAACGTTTCGGTCTTTTAATTTGCTGCTGCGACTTTGCGTTGAAGGTTCCTGGTGGGTTAGTTCATCGAAATACGTGCCGATCAAAACATTAGATGCATGCAATCTATGCATATGCACCCATCAAAACCCTTCAAAAGGCAATTGGGATTTCGCTTTCGTTGAAAGTTGAACTCAAAATTACGCCCTGTAATTACGCCTTGTTATTACGCCCTGTAATTATCGAAGTTATTCCACAAGGTTCCATCACTAATGCGTGAGACTGCACGTCGTCGCGGCAGAGGTGACCGAGGCATGTGAGTTGCGGCACGTCTACCACATCCTAAAAGAAAGGGTATGACGAGGTGTCCACTCCGCACGTACTGTACCCTCCTCTCGTGCTGGAAAAAGCGCGGCTGCGTTCCCCCTTCCCCTACTGTGAAAGGGTGTTTGATCCCCGTTTCCGCTTGCTTAATCACAGCCGGAAACACTGGCAAACAAGTCCACCACCGGACCGAAATAGATCTCTCCCCTTTCACCGTAAGTGCTAATAGGTACGACGATCATGCAGCGCGCGGTCACCACCGATAATCCGCTGATTGAAAATTACAACAGAGAGAGAAAGAGAGAAAAAGAGAGAAAGAACCAACAATGCATGTACGGAACAAATGGGCTTCATCCAACACGACTACGGGGCACGAATAACCCAGCCTGCTAAACGGTCAGCTCACTTATTACAGCTGCGGAGTGAGGGGTCGTCAGATTGATTTATCGTTCGGCGAGGGGTTCCTTTCCCCGGCTCGTTGTGTTAGGTCAACCATTCACAGTATATACACGGTCGCTCGCTCGCTCGTGAGTCCATTGGCCCGGGATCGAAACATCGTGCCTCTCCCCCCTTCGTAGATATATCTTTGAACTATTTTATTTATGGAT
>LRSR01010787.1:0-18383 GCA_001579985.1 Hypsibius dujardini | reverse complement strand
GACAGACAGACAGACAGACAGACAGACAGACAGGCAGAAAGACAGATAGACAGACAGACAGATAGGCAGGCAGGCAGGCAAATTAACAGCCATGCATGCAGAAAGACATACAGATAGAAGCGCCGTCGGTGGTAGAATTAGCTTGTAGTTGTACGCACGCTTCAGTCGTTTTAATTTCTTGATCTGTGCTGAATTTTTTTGTGTGGTACAGGAATGCGGAACTGTTTCGCGACGTAGGCGCCCTGGTCCTTGTCCACCTCTCGGACTGCTACAATGCAACACAGGCGGACCACTGGATGCGGCGCTATTTGCCGCCGTGGTTGATCAACAAGACCTGGGTTCCGACCATCGCGAAGGACTGAAGGGACTGATTGGAGGTCTGTAATGCCGTTCTTGCTGATTCGGATGAACCCATCCAGGGTCTCTGCCTGCTGCAGTTGCTGTAGGATATCTCGTGAGATGTCCTGGGCATAGAGTGTTTACGCTGTTTGTCACTGTACCTTTTGGAGGAATCAACAAAACCATTTTCTGACTTTGCCATTGCTTTGGCCATCTTTAGGGAAGTCTGGGATCCATATCAGGAATTCGGAAATACCGTCGACGACCACCTGTCACGGGGCACATGCAAGGAAAAGGAAAACCTTTGGGATGCAGTCATCGTCTTTCAGGTAGCTTTTAACAACACATCTTCACCGTGTGTGGTACATTTCATCTAGAGACAATTGCTTAAAGTAATTATTCTGAAAATATTGCATACAAATATTATTTGCAATTTTTTTTTTAGGATCCTTCCTGCATGGCTGTCTACCTGCCTGTCTGTCTTTGCGTTTGTCTATCTGGTGGTTTGCCTGTCTCTCTGTCTCTCTGTCTATCTGTCTGGATGTACGTTTGTCTGCCTGTTTGTTTGTCTATCTAACTGACTGAATGTTTGTCTATATTTGTGTCTGTCTGTGCAATTGTATGTCTGTCTGTTTGTCTGTCTGCTTTTCTGTCTGCCTGCCCTTAGCCTGACTGTATGTATCCGGTAGACTATCCCTCTGATTTGTTTTTTATAAGTATGACTGCTCATTTCCAGAAATAAAGGCTGCTCCAGACATCCTTAGTTTTGTTTTTTTCTGCGTCTAAATCGACGGGCTAGGACGACGATATTTCCGTTATTTGGCATTGCTACAACGGATGTCTGACCGCTATCGTCCAGCAAGAACTTCTCACCGTTATCGGTTTACAGTAAGATACAGCTGCACTAATGTCTCAATCGTAGCCCGCCTATTCGCCACCTCGTCGGGGTAGTTTATTACGCATTCTGCTTGTCAATCTTCCTGCTGGTTGCCAACGGGCCTGTCTGATTCGTTAAATGTTTGCCGGTTCTTTTGCCTGTTTTTCGGTCTGTCTGTCTTTCTGTCTGCTTATCTGTGTGTCTGGGAATGTGCGGGGAATCGTCTTTTGACAGCCTTCAAAAGACATTCCATCTGTTCCAGCATTGTGTCCGTCAGATTCGTCAGTGTAAGTTCGGCATGGCTTGGCCTTTAGCCTGCATGTCTGTCTGTCTGTCTGTCTGTTTATCAGTCAGTCTGCTCTTAGACTGTCTGTGTATCTGTCCATCTGTCTGTCTGCCTGCCTGTCTACTGTACATGTTAATCTGTCTGTCTGTCTGGCTGTATCTATCTCTTTGTCTAGTCTTGTTCTTTTCACAATTTGCGGGTACATTCATAATTTTTTTTTCTTTGCAGCTCACTTTCAGACGTCCGCGACCAATCCGTGCCTGTGGCCTTCGACGCGGTGTCTTTCCTGGCTCAGATGGACTTAAACGGTTACATTTCATTCCGGACTACTGTCCCTGCCAAATTGCTCAACCGAAGTTTGCGAAATAATTACTGCACTTTGTAGTATAGCACCCGTTTGTTAGTACCCAGGGCGGGGGACCTCGTGCCAATGCGTGAAGTGCACGAGAAAAACATTGTCGGCTGATAAGCTTTTAGCCACATTCGGCTTCACACTTTTTGAATGCAAAACGTTTTCTGGAATTCCCGGCAAGATTCTGGTCCGATGTACATTTAAACAGTGAAAATGTGTGGGATTATTGTCAGAATGCCGGATTTGGATGGGTTTGCTTGGTTTTGAAACAGAACCAGATGCCTTCCTGCGAATAGTCAGGATACGAATTATCGCCTGATACGATTTGTCTATATGGGCAAATTGTCGGAGCACCCCAGTGTCTGGGTACTAAGTGTATCCGGATGTACGAATTCAGGTACAGTACGATATGTCGGTTTATGAGTTGTCTGAAAATGAAATATCGTGGCGCCACATGATTGACGTTGCACTGCTAAGTTACGACACTAACAAACCAGCCTAGTCGAGCGGCGCCATCCAACGTGTGCCGCGCGGCAGGGTCTCGTTTTTATGTCTTTACAAATCGGAACCACGACTCCTCATGGTAAGCCGGGGGCAAAATGCATTTTTTTCGAAACGGAGCCTAAAATTCGGCCTATGATTCCTGAACATAGTGTTGGCACGGTTCGGTTGCAACCGCGCATAACTTCTAGCAATCAACCGATCAACCGCCTACAGCAGTGAACTGCAACCGCGGTTGAAATCGAGCCCTGCCAGCACTACCAGTGAGTATTTTGAAGCTTGAAGAATCTCATATTCAAGCCCTACCCCGCAGATTTCAAAACATCTTCAAAAACGTCTGTTTCTGTATCAAATTCGTGATTTGTTGAGGTTCTGTAAACGCAACATATTAATAACTGCAAATGGGACGTTGAAAATATTCAAAAATGGTCAAACATTTATGAAAAAATGAAAGTTTTTACATCACATTGGTTGGGGCACTTGGAAATCAGACCCCTCCCCCCACAAGTTTCAAATTGATCAAGAATAAAAGGCCTATTTTTAGATTCCATTTTGGAAATAATTGTATTTTGCCACTTTACCCCCCCCCCCCCCCGCCCCTACCATGAGGGTTCTGGTTCTGATTTGTAATCACCCTAAACGCGCCCCTGCCGTGCGCTTAATGCGAACGGTTAAAAGCCATGCGTAGGAATTTGTGCCAAGACCAGAGTTAGCTTCGCTGTTGGATAGCAATTAAAAGCCATTGTTGCTAGACCGATCGCAGCTGTGTATTCTGCCTGAAGCACATTGCAACCAACCTGCCATCGGAGCTTCCCGAAACGTCTACTATATGAAAGTAAAAATATATGGCTCCTCGTCCAATTTTGATTATAATATTTTAATCGCCTATGTGCCACAGATTTCGATCATTTAACAGTCCCGCCGATGGAACTATTCAGATCACCGATCTGCGTAAGCCTAATTCTGCTAACGACGTTGTTCTTTGGACTTAGCCGGGGCAAGGACAATCTCTGTATCAGTGAAAGCTATGCCGGGCAGTGTGAAGACAACGACGACCCAGCATGCAGCCAGTCCTGCAAAGATGAGAGTCGGAGTGGCGGAAAGTGCGGTCCATTCAGGAGCACCAAAGTCTGCTACTGCGACGGATGCCCAGGCGCAACAGGTAGAGGAAAGGAGGCATGTTCAAATAAACCTCATTATTAGAAAATTGTTTTTTATTGAAACTGCTGAATGAATAATTTCTATTATTAATGTGTTCATCTGAAACCATCCATCTACTTTACTGTCTCAAACTCCAAACTAGCAACGGCCGGCTCCGAGCAAACGGTTTGATAACAATAAACTTACGTGACCGTTCGAATCTCAGGGCCTTTACTGTATTTAAATTTTTTTTAATATAAAGCTGCAACTGGAAAACAACAACCTCCATAAACATTTCGAATGTAATTTTGGCTAAGAAAATGCATGGCGAGCTTCGGCAGTGGTATGTTTGCTAATATTTTCTCACAATCGGTTTCATTTAATTTTTAGGAACTTTAAAATGTGTGATTTTGCATTTAAGACTAGCTATCGAACTGAATTTCAACTTTCGAAAATTCAACACCGTGTATAGCCCGCACGTTAATTGCATTATTGCTTTGGGGGAATTGTAGTAGTTACCCGACGACCTTCGACCACGCCGAGTGGATCGACCATGAACCCGCTGTTGGAGCAGGTTCTACAGCGGTCTGCGGCTCAATCAAAGCCGAAATTTTCCTTCAACGCCATATCAGCCGAAGACTGCGTTGCACTCAACACTGACAACTGCCAGGTTATGACAGAAGAACAATACTCCAACAACTGCGCTCCTCGTCAACCACTCCACACCAACTGCAGTTCCAGCGCTGGCGAATTTGAAACCAATTATTTCCTGTTGAAGGTGGGATCCTTGCGTGCCAGCCGGGGAATGTATTTTCAAATCCACGGGAAGCGCCGGTTTACCAAACAAATGTTTGACCCAGTTGCCGACATTTTGGTCAGCCTGTATATTTCAGAGTTTCCACAATTCTCCGTAACCCTTTTCGCTTCAGCGTCCATCAAACTGACCACACTTCAACAATTGAACTTCTGGAGATGCCAAGGGATAGTGATTCAACGAGATGACTTTCTTCCCTTTCCTTCACTGAGATACTTGAGCTTTGGCGGAGGAAGCACAATTGCGTCGATTGAAGAGAATGCATTCGATTCGTTGCTGTACCTGCGTCACATCACTTTCGAAGGTTTCGAGACTTCTTCTGAACTGTCCTCTGGACTCCGAAGTCATCTTAATCTGCTCCACTGTAGTGTGGAATACAAATGGCTTCGCAATTGGCTGCAACAACGTTCGTACTTGATTTCACCGAAAAAATCCGAAGAAGTTTTTGATATTGGAGGTTTAGTAAACAGGAAGCTGACAAAAGCGGATATATTCATTCCGGTCGACTGTGCGTCGTCCAAGTTGATCGCCGACAACAAAGACGGACCCTTTTCGTCTCTAATGAACTTTTAGAAATGTTACGCATGTTATATTTTAGCGCCTATTCCCTGCTCTAGAAATACCCGTACATTGAAAACAGAAACTCACATCTAGTTTTATACGCCAAGTCACTTGTGGTTGACTGGATTGAAGGGATCTGACCAGGGAAAGTGAATCATGGCATTTTGTTCTCTGCATGTGAGGATGTAAGGATAATTTGATACAGCAAAAAAACGAATCTCACCTATAATCGTTGTTGAAAGAAAACGTGCGCACAAACAGATGCGCGTTGTAGTTTAAGCGACTACTATATTACACCGGTATTATCCGTACAGCCCATAAAAATTCAAAATTATAGGACCGGCCCCCTCCCTTTACGTGTTTTATAAGCTTCAACTAAAAGGCTTGGTCCTGTTCTCCCCCTATTCAATTTTCGCGAAAGTCTTAATTTGAGAGGACTATACAATTGTATTCCGTGACTTTCGTAAAAGATTCCAGTAAGACGTAAATCACTAATCGTTGCGAAAAATAAAAAAAGAGCGCAAAAAAGACAATCTCCATCCTGGCGCAAATCCCTTGGATCGACGTAGCGACCAAATAAACTATGATCGCCGCTTTTAATGTTGAGTTCCCTTTGCGACGTGAGCTTGAGTTCATACATTCGCTGCGAGCGTATCGCGTCCAAGACTTCTTCGGGGTCCAATGAAATGGTAATTTTTGTGCTTTCATCCTCTTTGGTAACATCTAGCGTTGATCAACAGTCCATTCAGGTCAGGATTATTTTTCAGGAGAAGGGGAGTAGTTGCAGTGAAAATTGGGAATAACTTGAAAATGCCAGGAAGAAAAATAATATTCCATGCAAAGTGGAAGACCTTCAGCTGGGGCGCGATGAAAATCGAATGAGCATATTTGTTCGAACAATGCGAATATATATAGCTGTCCCAATGATTCGAAGTGCTTTGAAACTTCCAGGGGGCGTGGTATTTTCCGTAATTGCTGACTTGTCACCACCGTTCTGTTGTGTAGCGATTTTAACCGGTTTATCCGCTGATTTGACGGTCTTTTGCTCTTGAGTCGGTCGAACAACCCACTTATTATCTCTCTGAAGGGCAGTACCGCCTCCTCCAGGTACGTGTCGAAGTCGCGTTGCGGTGTAGAACCAGTTTGCCATTCTTTTACAATGCTTCTCGTCTGCTTCCGTCGCACTTTTTTCAGATTGTCAACCAATTAATTCACAACTGCTTTCCACAAAATTCTGTTGCTGTTAAGCATTGATTCCTTAGAAATCACCAGTGGCGTTGTGGTGCTTTCTACCTCCCCACTTTCGGTAATATCTGGCATGCTCTATTGCTTGGCAAAATGTCACCGCATCAAAAAAGCATCATCTGACTGTGCTTACAGATGGCTTCTTATCCCCATGGCAGATCTTGCGATGTGCTAACCAAATAGATTTGTCCGTAAAACGGTTTCCGCAGTCGCATGTGAAATGTGGAATTTCCTTGCATGCTTTCATGGCTTCGAAGCACACGTCACCATGCCGCACTTTTTCATATTCCGATTCCGACCTGTTTCCGCAGGGACATTCGAGCTTGGGCTTCTTGATGTCATTCCCTCCCGGCATGGTAGAACTCATGAACAAAACTTCTTTCGGAAACATAGTTGAGAAAGGTTTTTCCAGTCGTGATAGGTCTACGATGTCCTCCTTCTCTGCCGTTCTGCGTGCTTTTTGCATGCTATAATAGAGGTTTTTTGAAAATCATCAAAGTTGTCCTTTGCCTGGTTGATCCAGAATTCGGCGCGTATCCGGCCATCCAAAAATCATGTCTAACTGTCCGGGCATGTCTCGAAAAACCTGTACCAAAAGGTTCGCTTGTCGGCCGAATGTATCCACCTTCAGTTGTATTGCTCCTTCACTCATCACTTGGTGCGCCGTCGCACTCCGTAGCTGAAACTTTTGAAACGGGTCTACCAGATGTTCTAACCCCAACTGTTTGATGACCTCTGAGGATACGGCTGATATACATGACCCAGTGTCCCACAGCACTTCGCCGGATATCCTTCAATTTTTATATTTAACATCGGTCGATTTTCGTGGCAGTTTTGTTTTGAAAACATGCCGTCGCTGATGATCGACACATCCCCTGGTACTCCTGTTTCTGGTTTGACTTTTGGTTTTCGCTTGCAGTTTCGTGCTTTGTGCCAAGACCCTTGACATCAATAACAACGTTTGTTTTTTTCGGTCTGACATCCTTTTTCAACCGTCTCCGTCACTGGAAATAGGTCTGAGAGGTCGACGTGTTCCATGGTGGTAGAAATCACTTTCGAGATGTTTTCAATCCTCTCTGCTGTGTCCTTCACGCCCGGGGGTTCTGCCCTGGCCTCTCATCGCCCTACACCGAGTCTGCGACTCCCGATTTCTGGCTCCCGTGAACGTCTTCCATCTCTACTTCTGAGATTGCTAGATTTTCTGTCGCGCGGTTTAATTCAAGGCTGCCCTCCACCGAGTGGTCGACTCCTGATCCTGCTGTCGTGTTATTTAGGAGGTTCTAACTCACCGATCCTGTGGTCCCTTGTATCGGTGCTTTTGTCGTATTGTGCCACATGAGGTCGATCCAATTGTAGTTGATGTTCTCCAATCTGCGTTGACAAAATCGACCTTCCAGCATCATGTAGGAGTCTGCATAGCTCAAATAAGTGTCGCGTTTTTCCGGCTTCGTGTCCGTGATTTCCATTTCCAAGGTCCACACTTGTCCAAAAATGTTCATTTCGATGGTAGCTTTTCCAACTACCCTAAAAATTGGTGCTCCGGGCAGCTCGAGCTGTCAATGATGCTCGCTATCGATTAGATCTCCCAATCCTAAGTCTGTGATGGCTTTCAGTCCAATAGTGAACTTCACGCGTTAAGTGAGTACCCCGGTAATTAATCGGTCCGCCACCGACAGCGTCATGGTGCTGTAGTTGTTCTCATTAATTACAAACTCAATAACAAAGATTGACAGATCTGCCATGTCCTGTACTTCTTATACCAAGTTGACATGCTGTCGAGCCTGTGGTCCTGCAACCGTTGGTTGAGTGCCCTGTGTCTTAAAATGCGGTCCCCCACAATTATATTAAGCTGGGGGTTTTCGCGGCTCTTGTTTCACCCCCATGTTTCTGGGTTGAACCTGTTGTGGTTGGCCTCCCGGCGGATGGTTGTTTTGCCCGGTTTCGCGTTGCCACTGGTTTCTGCTCTGTTGATTCGCATACTGCTGCCCATTCATATGTCCTTGAAACTGTGGTCCATTTTGGAATCGCCCGCCACCGTTCTCTCTGTTAGAGTTTTGATTTGGCCAAACTTCTTGGCCATGACCTCTCGGCGCCTGCCATTGGTCATGCCGCTCACGATCGTTTGGTCCGTACCCATTTCTTTGTCCCTCAAATCTGTTTTGCTGGCGGTCACTCTCCCAACCTGTTTTCGGCTTGTAACCCTCCGGCTGATAAAATAGAAATCTGTCGTCCTAAACGCGATATCGTTCTCCACCGTTATGTTGCCCCGAGCGCCCCTTCGTTTCTTGATGATTCGGGTCAGAGTGATTTCCGCGATAGTTTCCACGGTTTCGTCGCTGCTCACCGTGCAGGCTGACCGGGTCGATAATAGCGTTCGGCAAAATTTCTACTCGCGAGCTCTGTGGTTTATTTTGCACACGGATTTCCATGTCGATGGCTTTTCCAGACTTGATAAAAAAATCTTGAGGTGTTGTCGGAGCCATCATAGTCACGTCACGAAACAGGTTGCCGTGAAGTCCGCTAGTTAGTTTATCTGCTTTTTTCAAGTCGGTAAATGTTTTACCCAAGCTTTCGAGAACATCATAAAGCTTCATCACCTCTTCGAAGTAGGTGTAGATTGATTTAGTATCTTTCATAACCCGTCTTGCCAATGCTTTTTGTTGGTACTCCAAAAAAGTTGGTGGGCGAAAGTTCTTCACCATGAGGTCTTTCAGCTCAGCCCAGATCCCTGGAATAACGGTCCGTACATACCAGTACTCTGCTCCGCTTCCTTCCTCCAAAGAGAGTGGCAGCATTGCAAGCAGATCCTCATCCGTCCATTTTTGGGCATGTTTTGCCATTTCGTAGCGTCGGAGAAACATTCCGATTTTTTTGGTATCTTTGTTCTCAAATTCCGGCATTACGACTGGTCCCCTAATCGCCATTTGACTTTGCTGGGTGACCACCGCATCCGCAATTGTCTTGACTGCGACTCCCCCCTGGGTTTTGCCAATGGTTGTGCAGAACACTGCTGTTGCCGCTGCTGTGCGCGTCCGCCGTTTCCGCTGCTTCCACTATCCGTTTCGTTGTCACTTGGTATTCTGGAATGACGTCCTTTTTTCCCGTTACAAAAATTTTCCTCCAGAAATCTCTTGGTACACTGTTAACGCCACCCGTCAAAAGTAGTTACAACCAATTCTCGAGCCCAACCCACACTCCGTAAAGCGAACTGGCAGCCTACTCGTTGCGGTATATAACAGTTCTCGTACCTTCAAACGGTGAGGAAAACAGGAGACCTCAAAAACTGGTGCGATCGCTGCTAAAGATCACTCCACGAGCTAGACAGGGCGTGCACTCCTTTATCTAGTCGCCACTGCTATTCGGAACCAATTGTTAGGTCTACCAACCGGGGGTTGGATAGTTAACAAGTTTATTAGACTGAATGTGGTGATCGGTAGAGAAGTAATCTACAAGAAAGGAAAGAGGAAGTACAACTGCCCCTTATAACTAGTAAGACATCTAATTATATAGTAAAGTGTTAACTATAGAATTGATAGTAAATAGCACACACATCAGAATTACATACAAGTAATTAGCTGTGGCAGCAGAATAGAGTTGATAGGGTAGATAGAGTTACTAAGTAAGTAAGGTATTAACGAGTCAAATAGCTGTGATGATTGGATATGAGGACTTGTTGGGCGTGGTCCAACACAACATTTGATGGAAAACCTAATATTTTTCAAAGCGCTTTTTGATCCCGGTGTCTTGGAAATCAGGCCCCATTCTCCCACAAGTTTCCAAATGGTCATGATCAACAATAGGCCGATTTTTAGATTCAATTTTGTAAACAATTGTTTTTTGCCGCTTTGCCCACCCTCTGGCCCTACCATGAGGGTACCTAGTTCTGAATTGTAAGGACCCTAAACGAGCATCCGGATGCAATGTATTTCTGCTGTGTGATAAAGCCTCATCGTAATAAAATTGTGACAAGCCTCATCGTTTTTGAACAAGAAACCACAACCCGTTTATCAAGTGGAAGATAAAAACAATTCCGTAAGGCTGGATATACACACACGGATAGATTGCTTGGCTGACCGTGTTTGATACAAAATCGTCTGTAGATCTGTCCTTGTGGTTCCCCAGAAGTTGGGCTCGACGTCTACCAGGACCTCAGTAATCGATCTGCTGAAGGAGATTGGGACGGACCGTACAACCCCGACGCACCCGCTTTCATGTAAAATCTTGCCTTCGTAGATCACCGTCACGCGATCGGGTATGACGAAGGTTTGATAGGAGAACTGCAAGGTCCCAGCGGTCGTTCCCAGGTTTGCGACACCGGCATGTCGGCTCCGGCAACCGTCTGTCCATCGCACAAGGCGCACGACCGAGCACAGGGTGAGTGGGTATCCTTTTTACGTTGGGAAAATATGCGACTTTATGTGCGTATGGCTCAAGTATCAGTGTTAGCCGCTCCGTGCTGTCTTTGGACCGGAAAAATCTGTCTCAGAACCCATTTAAACTCCACACCTCCAGTCGCGTGCACTGATCTCGGGCCCTCATCAAAAATAAAGATACTTACAGTGATAGTGTACTATCGATATCTGCTGAATTTGCTATCACCAAAACGATTTGTTGTCGCAGATCTCTCTGGAGTGCTTTATTATTCATTTTGTCACGATTTCCCAATCAAATTCCATCCAATACTTGGTCTTCAGACTTGTGCAGCGTCGTGGCATATGACTCTCGTAAAGCTTGCTTTCCGTTCCTCGCGCGTAAAACTTGCTTGTCTGAATATGTTAGCAGCCCTTCCCGACGTTTTGTTCAAGCTCTTAACTGCCGTACTTGACGATGGTCCTTATTCTTAAAAATTCGCATTTTGTACACATTATTCAAGCTCACCTGCACTGAAGAATAGCAGGAAAAGTTTTGCATATCACGCACAGAAGGCACAAGTTTTGCATTGTACAGTGTAAGCTAGGTTAGAGCGATGGATCGGATCGGATCGTAGGTATATAGTTCATGGCAGACGAGATCATCACAAAACACAAACAAATGAACAATCGGTAGTTGAATTTTCTTCTTCCAGTGAGTAGCGAAAATATTTAAGATCACAATTCAACGAAACCTGAGAAAAGAAAATCAGTATGAGCTCATATCGTACTCGCGTACACCTGAAAAAAACACAATTTGTCGAGATTAAATAAACGCACCCTAGCTGTTAATAACTGCAAATGGTTGCTGAAAAGCATTCAAGAATGGTCCAAATTTGAAGGGAAAACTGAAGTTTTTAGAAATGTTTTGAAATCCCAGATTGTCCTTGTAAATCAGATTTTCAAACCCCCACAAATTTCAAAGTTATCAGGAAAAAACCGCGGATTTTGGGTTCAATTTTGAGAAAAATGCATTTTGCAGTATGAGAATATATATCCTCAGCCTCGAAACCGACGTTGGTTTCAAACACAACAAGCTAAACCCGATTGTCTTGTCGGACTGAGGAGATATACGCTAACTTAAATAGTAGTGAATATTAACTTAGTATTCATTTTATAACAGCATTTAATTTAGTATTAAAGTAGTAAAATTAGTAATTTATTATTAATAATTTAGGACATTATAAGTAAAATTATAATTTAGTAGTTGAGGTGGTGAGCCGGATCTAACGCCGGAAACTGAAAAATAGAGAGGGATACAGAAGAAATTTACGAATTCAAACAACATGGGGGAAAGGAGTTAGCCTCGCAACATCCAAATCTGACGTCATTTGTATACGCGATCTCCTATCTCAAATGAAGAAGCGCTTTATTTCCAATAAAACGGGTGAGTCTGCTATATGTACTGTCTGTAGTTACAGTATTTGCCTCGGTCGTCTGTAAATAAAACACGATAAAATAAATAAACCTTTAAGCGCGCAAATTTAGGAGAACAAACACGCCTCATTCAATTTCGACGAAGTTTTCGTCCTTCAAGCGCGGATTTCAAAACACGGAAAACTTTGTTTTGAAAGTTCATCAAGAGGACGTCACTCCCCTGAGATCCAGGGTACGAGAATGCAGAGCTAGCCGTGCGAATTGACAAACCATGTAGGGTCAATGCGGCAAACCGAAGTGACAGGCAGGCAAACCAACAAACAAACAGACAAACAGACAGACAGTCAGACAGACAGACAGACAGACAGACAGACAGAGTTGAGCGAGATGGTGGGCGAGTTGAGCTGCTTGGTCTTGAATCCCAAGGCAGCCTCCAATTTTGTGCACATCTTTGCCAACCGTGAATATATTTCGGCCAGTCGAAATCGGGAAGGACTAATTTTCGATATCTTTACTGCTCTAAGATGTGCTGTAGTTGTGAACCCAGAAGAGCCGCCACTGGGGTTCCGCTTTCTACATGGTAAGAGATGCCTTTTCTTTCACGACGTTTAAAATTAACCCTCTCGACATTCAACTTGGAATCGATTGGAATCAGCAGAATTTTTGTAAATGTCGGGGGTGAAGTTGTAGGCTATGTCTCGAATATACCTCCGAAATTTCCGCTCAGAATCGAACATGGTTCATAGTTATGCACCCAAGTGTATTGTAGAACAAAGATTCCGATAACGCCGATCGATATGAAATTGAATTTTGAACGCGTCTGTGTCAAAAAGAGATGGCAGAGAGTGAGTGAAATGTCGCCAAGAACAGTTCCTGTAACATCAGCGATGAAATTTATAGCTGATCAACAAATACTGTACTGCCGCGTTAGGTTCGCGCAGTAGAAGTAGACCCACCGTAAACTTAGACCTATGGATCCGCGCATAAGATTACGTGCACTACGGGCTAGGATAACGAAGTAATGCTCTTGCAGTGCGCGAAGCTAACGCGGCAGTACAGTACTGAATTCATTTTCTGGTAAGTAGTAATCAAATAAAGCGGGGACATTTTATGGCTTCCTCCTCTTAAATTGTCCCAAGAAAGCTGAAAGTTACTAGATAATTTGCAGGTAACAGTAATCCTCGGTGCAGTTTCCGGCTTCTACCAACTCTTCCAAGGGAACTTTTGCTCTTCTTTGGGTCCGTGCTGGCCCTTAATTTTGCTGGAATTCTCCTTTACGGAGTTAAACAGGTAAGAGCTGTAAAATTCGACTTCTATACAATGCTGTTTTGACTGCTGTTTTAATGCTTAGCTCGTGAGTTTTGACTCACGAGCTAAGCGATTTTTAATTTAAACTCAGGAAATTTCATCAGTTTTAAGCGTCAAAAATTTCCGACAAAAGACTTAAACTCAGGAGTTTGTCTGTTTTTAAACACCACTTAAATAACACTGCATATACATGCTCGAGAGTTAATTTGGAAGTACTTTTGTTTAATTGAAATAGCCGCCTGGAAAGTACTTCACCTAATAATAATTACATAATGGCTGAGGGCACGGATGTTACGGGTGTTTTCTGCGGGCACGGGTGTTCGCACGGGTATTTTTTGAGGGAAAGGGTTTTTGACAGTGATTTTTTAGGCTTTTCTTTAAGGAAAGGAAATTTATCCTGAACCGGTTTTTGAATGGATATTTCTAAAGTCCGTCCCCATTACTAACCAAAATTGAGATTAATACTAGCATTTTACATCAAAATCATATTACTTCTGTTTGGGAATAAATGTATAGCCAAAACCAATTAGCATCAAACCGTTCGTCCAGCAAAAAATGTAGAAGCATCTTGCAGATGCGTTTGACCGTAAGTTGCTGATTTTTCAAAGCTAAACCCAAAACCCGCAGAATGTTTATTTAGTTTTGAAAAAAAAAATCAGTTCACCCTTTACCAAGTCATCACATTACGACCAGGTATATTCAAGTAATATTCTAGGTAATATATTTATTATCGGCTTATCAAGCATATTTTTAACAATTTTTAATTAAAGCACATGTTTGTTTTTATTTATGACACTACAACCAGATATTTCAAACAGCGTTCTAAATAATATATTTCTTATTTATATTTGTATATATATAAATTTATATATTATATCTATAAATATATATATATAAATTATGACATGAATCTTTTTTTTCAGTCTTGAAAAGCCAACAATCGCCAGTCCCAAGATCCTCAGCGTGAAGATCGGTGAGGACTTTCCCGTCTCCCCCAACCGGAAGATGCGCCCCTTCCGCACCACCCACCGCGTCCCCAGTAACGGCTACCTCATCTACAAGCAGGAGAAGAGTCTCCTTCCGCAGTTTCACAACCTGACGGGCCATGAAATTGGAGCGCTGGTCGCCGCCGGTAAGGTGGTCCACGAGAAACACTCGGTGCCGGAAATGGCATACACCGGTGACACGACTTTTGACTGTTTCCTTGATCCGGCCAACGCCGACATTCTCCAGGCCCGGATACTCATCACCGAGGCCACGTATATCGACGATCGGCAGTCGCCGGCGAAGGCCAAGGAGCGTGGCCACACTCACTTGATGGACATTGCCAAGTTAGTCTAGACAGCGACACCTGACACCTGCAGACAGACAGACAGACAGACAGACAGACAGACAGATAGACAGACAGATAGACAGAAAGACAAACAGATATGAGCGCAGTTGGTGGTAAAATTAGCTTGTACGCTTGTTTCAGTTGTTTCAGTTTCTTGATCTGTGCGTAAAATTCTTGTGTGGTATAGAAATGCGGAACTGTTTCGCGACGTAGGCGCCCTGGTCCTTGTCCACCTCTCGGATCGCTACAATGCCACGCAGGCGGACCACTGGATGCGGCGCTGTCTGCCGCCGTGGTTGATCAGCAAGACCTGGGTTCCGACCATCGCGAAGGACTTCGAGTAGAATCTCCATCGTAGATCTTCATGGCTTTTCATCTTCCGTTCTCCTGAATTTTTACGTGGAAACATTTGTTCGAAATTCCTAATAGTATTTCAGTTTTCACTGAAAATGCTTGGCCTTTCAGACAAACCTGTTAGCAGGTCTGTTGGTGGTTTTTAAAGTTTTTTTTTTTACCAGAGTCAATGTAAATCTCCAGTGTCTTCCCTTTCCGTTTGCTCTATAGTTTGAGCAATCGATTGTTAGCTGGTCGAAACTGTCTACCCGATAAACGAGGAAGACAGGAAGATATTTGCATGGACACGCATCCAGACTTCAGGCAGCTATTCATGCAGACATGTACTTGGGCAAATCGACAGATAGGCAGACACTTACTCACGAAAATCGACCGCCGGACAGATACAGGTAGACAGACAGACAGACAGACAGACAAACAGACAGACAGACAGACCGAGACAGAAACAGAAAAACAGGTAGACAGACGGCGAGACTGAGATAGTCAGACAGGGATCAAAATAGAGATAGACAGAGAGACGGACAGACGGACCGATAGTGAGATAGGCAGGCAAACACACAGACAACATTCCCATAAAGTGACAGAAACCCATACGTTAATTTAGACGGAGGAAAGGGGCATGGAAAATAGGCAGTTACAGTAGTCAAACATGCAGGCAGACATGCTGTTTTGGCCTGTTGGACGTTGCCAGTGCATGCATCTTCCCTTTGTTTACTATGTGTCCGAGCAATCGATTGTTGGCTTCCTGGACTGACGACCTGTGGCAGTAGTACCGCTATCTGACCGAAAATGTGCGGTCGATAGGTGTGAAAGCACGCACCGGCCGGGACGTGAAACGACCGTACAAAGTGTCGTTCCGGTTTCCGGATTGAATCGTATTGTCTTGTTGTGGTAATGATGATACCACGTACTGCCTAGCTCGCCGTGCAATGAAGCCGGCCTTTACTGCCACTGGTCAACGTGCAGCCGGATCCGAGCCAGCCGCACCACGGAGAGATATGCCGCTAACTTTCACACTTTCATACCTTCAGCGTAAGACAACTGATTTGAGAAGCTTGTTTACCGGGATCTGTCCCATTGCCTGCCTGTCTTTCCGTCTGTCTGTCTGTTTACACGTTTGCCTTTGAGTGTATTTCTGCCTGGCTGTATGTATGTCTGTCTATCTCTATCTGTCTGTATGTTTGTCTGAATGTTTATCTCTGTCTGAATGTCTGAACTTCTGACTGTCTATCTAGACATGGTTGTCTGTCGTCTGTCTGCCTGCCTTTCAGATTGTCTATGTGATCGTCTGGCTTTCTGTTTTATTCCTTAAGGTGTTCCTTTTTGTTACTGCCAAATCACCGATCATTCCGATCGTCTTATAAGACATAGGGGCGATGAGTCATAATTAGTACGTAGGAAGTGCGCAGTTTAATATTGACCTTTATGAAGAATTGACGCCCAGTTCAGAAAGCGCTCTAATTTAGGCTTGCTATTGACTTAACCCTGTTGCAGTTAATTGCTTAGCGTACCGTAGTAGTTCAGCGGCCATAAACAGGGCGTTTCCCTACAGTAAAATAATTACAGACCATACTTACTCAGTAGTCACACATTTACCGGTGCGACCGACCGACCGACCGACAGGTGAGAGAGTCCCAAGCGAAAGCGAGATCACAGCGTTTGCCTTTCTCAAAATATCATTAGCGAACCCGTACTTAAGTAGGGTGGGCTGGAAAATGTGTCGCGGTTAATCAAGTGTTAAGGTAGTTTTAAACGAGTCCAAGAGAGTCGACCACATAACATAACCTTTTTGACACAACATATAGAAATTGCTTTCCGCCCTCGCATCTCTCTCTCTTTCACACACATATGACACTCATCAAAGTTGAACGCGATGACGGAAACCGGTAATATGATCACCGGTAAACTAATAATTATGGATGGTGGTCAAGACTACAATAGGGCCTTTCTCTTCCAACGAGAAGTAGTAATACAACCCTCATCAACGCACAGTAAACGTCACAAACAGACCGATATACGTCAATATATGTGACTGTGTTAGTGTGTGTGCCTGTGCCTATGTGTCTGCCTGCCTGTATCTCTACCAGTTCCTGAACCTGAGCAAGACATCTACATTTGCCTTTGTCGTTCACTCTATCTATGTCTGCCCGTTTGTCTATCTGTCTGTTTGTCTGTCTGTCTGTCTGTTTGTCTGTCTGTCTGTCTGTCTGTCTGTCTGTCTGTCTGTCTGTTTGTCTGTCTGTCTGTCTGTCTGGCTGTCTGTCTTTTAGTCACGTTTCCTTTAGTCAAAGCTGAAACTTGCAACCTACTTTGCCTCGCTCTCCCCCCAAAATAAAGAGAAACAAGTTAAAAAGCATTGTCCGAATCGGTTCATGACTTCACTACAATGGGCTCTGAAGAACCATTGTTGCATGCACAGCAAAAAAATCTGTACAAGATGTAGATGCATCTTGCCGGAGAGTTCTCATGCCGCCACAAACTACCTCGGCGCAGGCAAGAAGAACGAGCGAAATTCAACCGCACACTTCGTTGCACATCAAAATCAACCGACCTAATTGTTGCCCGCTATTATATGGCGCATTGTGTTGTTCTCCGCTGGGTTCTTACGCGAGCGCGAGCGCGCCAGTTTCTCTTGTTCATGATTGATGAAGCCGAACCGAGAAAAACACTCATGTACAGCTTATGCTACAGACAAGACAACACGCACGATACAGACCGCAACTTTTTCCACAAGCGCGGAACCTCGCAGCGCTTGACCAGCGCGAGGAGCCCGCGACACGGAACCAGCAAATCATCAAAATTAGGAACATTAATTTCAGAATGCGAAAGTAGTGAAATTATATTAAATTATTGCCCGTTCTGAAGCCACGGCCAAGTTCTCATCGGAGATTTATATATCGAGAACAGACAATTAGCGTCATCGTAAAAAAAGTGTCCATCATTATTTTCACCTTGCTTGGCAGCAGACCATTCATCAAGCGCTCGCTATACGCATCGAACACATTTTCACGCATAAATTTGGCGTGTAAACTGCCGAGTGAGAGAGACAGAGAGAGAACAAATTGTTTTCTGTTGTGCCCATTTTATTCGCATAAAAATGGAAAGAATGGAGAGATATTTTGCTAAACTGTGCGAGAGATGATTGTTGGAGGGGGGAAAAAACACGAGTGCACCTGAACACGCTGATATTTTTGGCGGTTTGTGACAATGCCTGCGTGTGTGTGTGCGGGTTTGTGTGAACTGGAACGTCGTCGTCCTTTTCACCTCACATCCTCCGGAAACGGAAGCAGATGCACAACAGATAAATCTGCATGTGCTTGCTGGCGCACACCGCAACATAACGCTGCAAAAGCACTTGAGAGACAACACGGTTCCGCAAGCATAGCGAACCACTCCAGAATTTTAGCGCCGTTCAACAAGACAATGGAGTAATGGGATGTAATAAGAGATGACAGTCACGGCTCATTACATGTTCGGACACAGGCAT
>LRSR01010786.1:0-15419 GCA_001579985.1 Hypsibius dujardini | reverse complement strand
GTCTGTCTGTCTGTCTGTCTGTTTGTTTGTTTGTTTGTTTGTTTGTCTGTCTGTCTGTCTGTCTGTCTGTTTGTCTACCTGCCTGTTCTTCTATGAACTATGGCCTCCCACTTACTGCTTAGGTTTACGAAATCCATGAGGTTGGCAGTCCGCGGTGGCGGAGCGTTTCCGTAATCCTCAAACCCGTCGTCACCGCCACGACCACGCCCCCGGCCGCCTCTCCTACCGCCACGGCCTCGACCACCTCGTCCGCGGCCGCGAAATCCTCGAGTGGCCGGTTCTACTCCCGGATCAGACTTATCGATGAAGTCTCGAGCATCCCGCGGTAGTTCTTTGACCACTCGTTGTTTCACCTCCGTCGGTTCTTCCGCCGACATGTATGGACCGGTGATTTTAAGTAGCTCTGGAGCTCGTCGGTTGACCGGACCAATTTTCGAGATGGAAAGCTGGCCGTCATCACCGCGAGCAGCTTGCAGCACTTGCTGGCGATGCAGGGCAAACTCTTTGCTCCGTTCGTCCTCTTCTTCCTCGTCGTCCTCGTCATTGTCCGCCGCGGCGGCATTTTTATCGACAATCTGCATGGCACGGAACTTTAGTGTGTTCTGATCGAACTTGAGTGGCTGACCGAACGGCACCCATTCCGGCCGATCATCCGCTCTTGTAAGCCGCTTGCCCTGAATCACGACATCCTGGAGAAGCAAAAGCAAGATTACTAGCACGGCACTCACGAATAGAGAGACGGAAATAAACGGTAAAACAGACAGACATCTAATGGGCGGGACAGTTAAGCAGACAAGCTGAAAGACAAATGACCGAAGGAGAGGCAGTGAGACAATACAGACAGACCGACCGACAGACAGACAGACAGGCAGACAGACAGGCAGACAGGCAGACAGGCAGGTAGGCAGTTTCGCAGGCAGACAGACAGACAGACCGACCGACAGACAGACAGGCAGACAGACAGGTAGGCAGTCGCACAGGCAGACAGACAGACAGACAGACAGGCAGACAGGCAGGTAGGCAGTCTCGCAGGCACATAACAGACAGACAGACAAAGAGACAGACAGGTAGACAGACAGGCAGGCAGGCAGTCACGTAGGCAGACAGACAGACATATACCACGAAAATACCCGGTGAATTTCCCAAGACCGCAGCATATGTGGAACACTCCCGCCGAGAAGTTTGATGTGCTGCGACTGGATCAGCCAGAATCCGCACGAAAGGCTCACCGGTCCCATGAGCATCACCTTGGTGCCCGGTGGAGTTGAGACACTGCGGATGTTTAACAGAATTAGAACAGGGTTACTGATTAGATGCTAATTACTTCTGAAACACTGAAGACTACTCCAAATTCTGATGGGATAGCTAACCTCTAGAATAAAGCAATGGCAGAGCACTTCCACAATCGTACCTCAGGTAAGTGATCTTGTCTTCCTCGACTGCTGTGATGGTCTGCGCTCCGTCCGTCAGTCGCAATTTCAACATCCGCCGGGGTGTCGTCTCGCTGTACTGCTTCAATGCTGATGCCAGGACGTTGACAATCTCCTCGATTTGTAGGAAAAAGTGACCGCTGAGCTAAAAAATTAGAGGTTAAAATTAAATATGAGACACTCAAAAGTCAAATTATAAAATCAAGGCAGAAAATGAAAAATAACCGCGGATTCGACCAATCAAGCAATCAACCACAGAAATTACACAGTACTTCAGATTATAAAATCAACTGCGAATTTGACCAATCAAGCAATCAACCATTCATCATGATCCATCAGTTATCACAAGTTCGCAACCAGTCAATGTGCCAAAGGAACTCACCCGCCCTTCTGACATCGTCCCAGCATTCGGTGGCAGCGATGGTACGGGCGCATTTTTCAAGTCAACCTGAGGAGAATATTAACTGCCTACACAATTTCAGCCCGGAACGAGGAGCGTAGAGATGTCTTACGTTGAGCGAAGCACGCCATGATTCGCTGTTCCCAGACTGCATTTTGACTGATCCCCCTGAGCGGATGGTATCAGGTGGTGTATGAAGTAGAGGTGAATAAAAGTGGCCACAAATGGAGCTGCCTAAATCTAAAAAATCCCGAATAAAAAGAGTCAAACGACAAAAAAAAACAATTGTTCCGCGGCTAGCGGCATCATCAACAATCAACAATCAACAATCAATCAACCGATGCATGGCATTCACAGCAGCAAAAAGTCCAAAACAGCTTTAAAAGGGTTTAACCGTTAAAAGGGTTAACCGTCAAGAACAACACGGTTAACCAGCACGAACAGTAGCAGCAGCATCCGTCATCAATCGACCAATCGACGCAGAATGAAAGCCTAAAAATGGTTAATCAGAACGCGAACCGTTAACCAGCAGGAACAAAACGGTTAGCCAATATGGACAGTAGCAGCAGCATCCGTCATCAATCAACCAATCGACGCAGAATGAAAGCGTGAACATGGTTAATCAGAACGCGAACCGTTAACCAGCAGGAACAAAACGGTTATTCAGCACGAACGGTCCCAACAGCGTCAATCAATCAATCGATGCAGTCAAACAAGGTTGAAAGTGGGAAAAAAGAGAAGCATTTCGCAACACGCGAGATTTACTTTGCTTCTTCTGCCCGCATTCCGTTTGTGCTCTTCAAAAACTTTTTCCGTCGCTGGCATTTATCTCACTAACCGTTTTCCATTTGATCGCTTCCCTTGTACACCGATATCGCGATATTTTTGTCAGGGACCTCGTCGTCCGGAGATCTGCGCGCATTTCTTTCTTCTGATGCGCATGATGTCGTCCACGCATCATCGATCAGGCGTCTGGGTGCAGAAGAATAAGAACCACAAAACTGGGCCGCATCGGAGCAAGGGTGAACTGCGAACCGACAAGAAAGGTAACGAAGCAATCGCTCTTGAAAATCAAAAAAAAATTCTCATCAAAAAATTTCTCAAAAAAAAAAAAGGTCTCTGAATTTTATCAAATTTCCGGCTTTATTCCAGGCCGGGTCGACACTGGAATCGGTTTTAAAAAAGGCAAACCCCACACTTTGAACAAGAACGAACGGCGAAATCAGGTTTGTCTCAATAGAAATGAAAGTGGGAAGCTTTTTTTTAAAATTTGAACCTGTTTCGTGTATGGCTTTGCTCGATTGATTGATTGATGCGTTGAATTGAACGCAAAATCCCATATGCTACATGCATAGATTGATTGATTAATTTGATGGATGAATTGCCGGTGTTGTTGGTAACAGCTGACTTCATCACGGTCTGTGTCACTTCATTGATTGATCCCATGGATTCGCACCGAAACCTGATTACAGTATCAGTGAATTTGCTTCATGGGCTGATTGATTGATTGGCGGTAAAGATAGATTGGTTGGTCAGTGAATTTGCTTCGTGGGCTGATTGATTGATTGATTGGTCAGTGAATTTGCTTCGTGGGCTGATTGATTGGTTGATTGATTGGCAGCACAACCAGAAACGGGCTCTACGCCTCTTCGCCACGCTGCAAGAGAAGCAGAAATTCGAGTCGGTGCCGTTGGATGTGCTGCTCATCTCATTGTCGGACCAGGTGTCCGTGGAGAATTTCATCAGTCTGCTGCGGACGCAAGAGGAAGCGGAAGATGTTGAGATGGACGGCGAACGATCGACTGTTATGCGGTTGGTGTCCTCAATGCCAACATTCAATTTATTTTTTAAATTCATTGAATTTTTGGCTTTTCTCATGTTCAGGTTCCCGCGTTGGAAAATCAGTTTGAATTTCCAGAAGGCCGACACTACGGATTTGTGGAACACTTTGGATTTGGCGAAGGTTCGTACAATTTCCACAGACTGACGCATGGATAGATTGAATTCATAAATGAAGATCTTATTTGTTGACATCCTCCCATTCCAAAGATTTTGACATTCTCCCATTCCAAATTTTATTTTGAATCGATTGACATCAGCAACATCTTAATTGGATGTCAGGGGGCGGAGCTATGGGTCATTTCTGCAATGTCACTTGGAAGCCTAGATTGAAATTTGAAATTAGCCCGTAGCTCCGCCCCCTGGCATCCAAAAACGGTTCTGCTAATGTCAATCGATTCCAAATTGAATTTGGAGTGGAAGAGTGTCAAAATCTTTGGAATCAAACGTTCTCTAGTAGTTTGGATCGAAAAAATTGAAACTTCGGAAACATTGCTGATGAATCAATCAATCAAGCCCCGGGCCATAGCACAAAGTGGTGCGGGAAACCGCGGATGTGACTTCCAGCTCGAGATCTCAATGTGAAATCATGATATATGAACAGGTATTTCGGTTGTTTTTAGGTGTCTGACTTGGTGGTTTTTCTCTACGATCCCTTCGAGGAGATGAGCCAGGACGCGGAGGATCTGTTGTCTTCCCTGCTAGCTCAGGGCCTTCCGGCTCTGATCCATTGCCTCTACATTGAGGTCGAGAAAGATGTATGTCCGGGATTATCCAACCTCTGATTCGTGTTTTGGAACTCATCTAGTCTACATTTGCAGCAAAACGTCCAGCTGTTCCTGAAGGAGAAGAGTGAAGTGAAGAAGCAGCTGCAAAAGAAAATCAAGAAATGGTACGAGACAAAGTCTCTGATTCGGCTCACCCTCCCCTTGGTCGATAAATCGGCTCACTCATGCATTTCTCTTTGACGGCAGGTGCTTGATTGTTTGATTTTTAGAAGTGATATAGTATACTACGATATAGTAAAGCAAATCAAACAATCAAGCACCTGCCGTTAAAGATATAGTATACTAGGATATAGTAAAGCAAATCAAACAATCAAGCACCTGCCGTTAAGGAGAAATGCATGAGTGAGCCGATTTATGGACCAATTGGAGGGTGAGCCGAAATGGACACTTTGCCTCATACCGGAACACACTCGCTGACCTGCCTGGAATTTGAATGTGAGGATTTATCGTGCATGTTTTGTCGGTGAAGGTTTCCGGAGCCCCAAATCGACTTTGTTTCCGGTGAGTCTGACATCCCGACGTTGTTATTCCGGTTGAGCACCGTCCGACCGGACACAACCGAATACCGGGAGATGCGGCCTTACATTGTCTCTTCGGATGTCACTTTTACGCCCAACGCTGATCGGGTCAGTCGAAGTGTGTTTATTTCGATCTAAATGGGAGACAGGAAATTGATTCTCACCCTTGGTTGACTGTAGAGTGACGTGGGTAGCTTAAAGGTTACCGGCATTGTCAAGGGCGGCATGTTGGACGTCAACGGATTCGTCCATATTATCGGCCACGGGGATTATTTGCTGAGTGAGCTACAAGTTATTCCTCGCAAAACGAAGGTGGGAGGCGCTGTGCGTTGGAGGGTTTAATTATTTGATCAACAGCTACAAGCTGTTGATTGATTGATTGATTGATCAACAGTCACAAGCTGTTGATTGATTGATTGAGCAACAGTGACAAGATGTTGATTGATTGATTGATCAACAGTGACAATCTGTTGATTGGTTGATTAATCAACAGTGACAAGCTGTTGATTGATTAATTGATTGATCAACAGGCACAAGCTGTTGATTAATTGATTGATCAACGGTCACACGCTGTTGATTGATTGCAGAAAAGCACCAAGGCTGCCGGAGGTTCGGACCTTGAAATGGGAACGGTTGTGAAAGTGGATCCTTCAAAGCAGCCGTCAACGGAGGAGGATGAGGACATGGAGAGTGAGGCCATGTCTACGTCGGAAGTGGACACGTCTTCGGGTTTGTTCTGCAATCATTCAATCAGACAATCATTTCTGCTTCGGTGACGATGGTTTGTTTTAAACTTTGGGTTTTAGTCTTCCATAAGAAGAAAATCATGAAAAGCGTCCCCAAAGGAACATCGAAATACCAGGCTGCTTGGATTGTGGATGAGGATGCCCATGAGAAGGAGCTCGGTGAGGGCGAGGACCTGGAGGAAGACGCAGATGATGGTGGCGATGATAATGATGTTGATGATGGAATGGAGGTGGACGATGGGGATGTGGATGGTAGTCAAGACGTCGGGTCGCTCGAGAAGGACGCTGAGGAATATGAAACGGTATTGAAAAGCTGCAATGCTTTCATTGGCCTAGGGAATCACGTGGGGTCTAGGGATCACGTGTGGTCTAGGGAATCACGTGGGGTCTAAGGGATCACGTGGGGCTTGGGAAACACGTGGGGTCCAGGGATCACGTGGGGTCTAGGGATCACGTGGGGTCTAGGGATCACGTGTGGTCCAGGGAATCACGTGTGGTCCAGGGATCACGTGGGGTCTAGGGATCACGTGGGGTCTAGGGATCACGTGTTTTTTTGTTTTCTAGATTGATGTTGCTGACAATCCATCGGTGTATGACAACGCCCAGAATACCGAAGAAGAGGAAGCTGCGTAAGTGTCTATTGGAATGGGGGGGGGGTAATGTTGCTGTGTTCTTGCTGGGAATACCGTGCTGTTCGATCGTAGGTTCGCAAAGCGGAAGGAAAAGGAGGAAACGGATGATCGGCTGTTTCCAGATGAAGTTGATACGCCTGTTGATCAACCAGCTCGAGTTCGCTTCTTTAAGTGAGTCACGCTGTTTCTGGATTGCTTTCCCCCTCCCCCGAGCTCCACCCGAGCCGGTATTTGTTTGATACAGGTATCGAGGAATGGACGACTTCCGTTCTGCCAGCTGGGAAGCAGATGAAAACCTTCCCAAGGATTACTCGAAGATCTGTCAGTTTTCAAACATGAAGCTCTCGAAGAAGGCCGCCTTGGATGTCGCGGATAAAACTGTTGTGGTACGCCGGGCTGAGTTTGTTTCTGTGGTAATTATGAGGAAAATGCTCGAGCGTTCTCTCTGTTTTTCAGCCGTCGTTTAACGCTGTCTCGGTCGTCCTTCGAAATGTCCCGAAAGCGGTCACCGCCTCGAAGATGCCGCTCATTCTGTACGGACTGTTGCCGCATGAGCATCAGATGACCGTGGTGAATCTGGCCATCAAACGCGTCACGAGCTTCACGGAAACGGTGCGACAGAATGAGGAGTTGATCTTCCAAGTTGGGTTCCGTC
Organism: Hypsibius dujardini; assembly: GCA_001579985.1. Lineage (NCBI taxonomy): Eukaryota > Metazoa > Tardigrada > Eutardigrada > Parachela > Hypsibiidae > Hypsibius > Hypsibius dujardini. The sequence goes on along the minus strand of LRSR01010786.1, from coordinate 8,411 downwards.
GTTTCAAGGCAAAGGCCTTGCTGTCGGAACTGTCTGCTGGCAAATTACACAAGGTTAGTAATCGCCTCGCGCGTTGCCGTCAAGCGACTGGTTTCCTGGATTCATCTTCTGTTACTGTTAGTGTCTTCGGTTCATGCCGGCGGAAGGACATTTCGCTGTTTCACTATACGCTCCCATTATCTTTCCACCGGCACCGGTGCTGATGTACAAGGAGACGTCTCCAGGTTCGGGCGAGTCATCGGTTGCTGCGTTGATTGGTTTGTTGAGGAGGGTTTCAAGGGGTCTGGTGGTTAAACGGTCCTCGTTTCAGGGAGTTTGGTGTTGATCGGGACTGGGACGGTGTTGAGCCTGGATCCGAGTCGTGTGGTGCTGAAGCGGACGGTGCTCAGCGGTCACCCGTACAAGATCAACGTCCGGAGTGCGGTGATTCGGTTCATGTTCTTCAACACGGGTGAGCGATGGGCAGTTGTTTGATTCGTGAAAACGGACCGTGAGGGAATGGGAAGCCTTTTGTCGGGAATCCTTTCTGAGCAGCTTTTGTACTTTGGGAGGCAGACACACACTGGGAGGAGATGGCAAAATTCGGACAGGCAGACACTCTAGCCTGCCGAAACAGACATATTGTTAGACGTTTGCGGGGCTACAGGCACTAGGAAGTCACGAATGAGACAGGCATGCAGCAAGCGACACAGCAACTGGAGCAAGACAAGAGAAACAGACATTCAGACATTCAGACACAGCATACAGACATTCAGACATAGCATGCAGACATTCAGACATAGCATACAGACATTCAGACATGGCATACAGACATTCAGACATAGCATACAGACATTCAGACATAGCAAGTGAAGAAGATTCATAATTCAGTCATGTTTTAGTCAACAAGAGAAACAGATATTTGCGTAGCAAGGGAAGAAGACCCACTTTCACATAGGTACTTGGACAACAAGAGAAACAGATACAGAATATTTACCTTAAGACAAATAGCTAAGCAAGTGTTTCCAGACACCCAAGTCCGGCTAATTATGGAACAGGCACATTAACGGAAGCGAATAATCAGAATGGTATTGCATCTTCCTTGCCTTTTTCAGAGGACGTCAACTGGTTTCGGAAGATTCGTCTGTCCACGAAGCACGGTCGTATTGGAGAGATCAAAGAGCCCCTCGGAACGCATGGCCACATGAAATGCCGTTTCGACGGACAACTTCAGTCGTCCGATACTGTTTTAATGAAGCTCTACAAGAGGGTTTACCCCAAGTGGACTTACACGCCTCTTTCCAATGCCGTCGAAATTTGAAGAACGAACTGCACACTTAAGGAAACTGAGCATGTTTATCGTGTCTGTTTTACCGCTCACTTGTTTCGCTTAAAAATCTTGTTGAAAAAGCTTTCGAAAATCGATTCCGGCAGTTCACCGCTGAATTGTTTGATTAGGCCCTTTATCCGGACGGCACTGTCCTCCTCGAACTGCCGATAGATGTCCTCCATGCCGAGGGCACGGTAGACTTCCTTGACTGCCGCGATGTTCTCCGCCGTGTCGATGCCGTAGTTTTTCTGTCAAACAAACGGATGTAGGCTTTGTCAGGAAGGGGACACACTGCAGTGACAGGAGGTGGATGGGAATACCTCGAGGGATTGTCGCTGTTCGGGACTGCACAGCTTGAGCGCCTCCACGATTAGCCAGCCGCACTTCTTGTCCTGAATGTCTGTGCCGATCTTTCCCAGCACTTCCGGTTCACCGTAACAGTCTAGGTAGTCGTCCTACGACAAAGAGAACTTTCGTTCGATCTGCTGGCAAATGGTGGGTGCCAGGTAGGCAATCTAGCAGGGTGGATTGTTGGGTAGGCAGGCAAGCTTAGAGAGATAAGGAAGAAGGAGCGGAAAGAATGTCTTGCGAGCAGCTAGCCAAGCAAACATACGGATCGCCCGACTGTCAGACAGCCAGGCAAATAGAAAGACAGACAGATAGACAGACAGGCAGGCAGGTAGGCAGGCAGGTAGACAGACAGACAGACAGACAGACAGACAGACAGACAGACAGACAGACGGAAAGGCACCGATTAAATAATTCAGAACGTCGCCAGTTAAAGACTTACCTGAACTTGAAAAAAGTGGCCCATTTCCAGTAATATAACTTTTGCGCGCTGATGTGAGTCGGCATCGTAAATTCCTGCCTACAGGATAAATAGACGAGTAAGTTAAATGTGTGCCTTCAATGGGCTCGAGGTGCGAAGGTGTGGTCCTACCAAATACATGGCAAGGGCAACCGGGAGGTAAAAGGAATAATATGCCGTCTTGTATTTAACGATCGAATCGTAGCGTTGAGAAGTGAAGCGGGTAAAGTCCAACGGCTCATCCGGTCGTGATGAAACCATATCCAGGCACTGCCCTGTTATCGTCTGCATCGTTACCTACAATTCACACAGAAGGGAGTCAGTGTGGCGCCACGTTCTCTCCACCAAACGATTCACGTCAAAACCCCTAGCAGCGCAGGGTGCCACACCGGGACATGTGAAAAAGCCGTAAGACTTTCATCTCATTCATACCTCATGAAACAATTCCAGTATTTTCACATAGCATGGCTGACCGCTAAAGTGAGATTTGATAAGGCTGTAGACGGCGTTCTCCAGGAAAAAGGCGTCGTTAATTGCGACCAAGCCGACGTCTTTCTGCAGACGGAACAAAATCACGTCACGATTGAAAACTGATTGATTGATTGATTGATTGAAGACTGATTTATTGATTGATTGAGGACTGATTGATAGAAGATTGATTGAAGACTGATTGATTGATTGATTGATCAATTGATCAATTGATTGATTGATTGATTGACTGAGGACTGATTGATGGATCGATTGATTGAAGACTGATTGATTAAAGATTGATTAATTGATTAATTGATTAATTGATTGATTGATTGATTGATTGATTGACTGATTAAATGATTGATTGATTGATCGATATACTATATTACAAAAGATTAATCGTACAGTTTTGTACCAGCAAGGCTGCCCACGCCTTGTGTGGGACTGGTCCATGATGTCGTCCGCGACGAGGAAAAATGCTTGCAACTGTAATGAAATATTTTTGTGAAAGCCTTACTACAAGTACAAAGAACCAGTCAGCCGACCTCGCTGAACCAATTGTAGTTATTCAATGATTCAATCAATCGATCCGATACCAAATAAACCTTGTGCCCCGGTAAACAATAAAAAAAATCCATCGGCCGACACCAAGGTAACTTAAGTAACAAATGAAATAAATTATAGTGCGTGACTCCGAAATTCGATCCATCAATCGATCAATTAAACCACACACTGCGCACTGTTACACTCACTCAATCAATCAATCAATCAATGAGACCACACACTGCATCACTGTTACACTCACTCAATCAATCAATCAGACCACCTTGTGCATCACTGTTACGCTCAATCAATCAATCAATCAAACTACAATGTGCATCACTGTTACACTCAATCAATCAATCAATCGAGCTAGAATGTGTATTAATGTATTAATACACGAACTCACCATTTCAACGCACCATCCCAAGATGGCCGCTTGCTGGTCATCCTCCTCCGGGATGTGGGAGGATCGTTTGAGTAGTTTGTACGTCGCCACAACCGACAGTCCACGGTTTTTCTTCCCGTGGGGGACATTAAACTCCAAAACCTGGAATAAAAGAAATTGATGCATCAACAAACTCTTTTACGGGAAACTTTATCAATAGTACGGCAGAACGGTTCAATTATTCCCCCCCCCGTCCCCGTCTCCGTCTCCGTTCCCCACCGCTTACCCGACGAAACCAAACAAGGGCTTCCTTCACCCCGGGATCCTGATCGGCGGTGGTCAGCTCGTCCAGAATGTACGCGAACGTCTTGTCGAAAGATTCCATTTCGGTGAGCGCGTCGCCTTTCCTTCCTTCGCCCTTTGCCATTCCCCAAATCGGTTTGATATACCAGCACGTATCGCCGCTGCGCCCGAAAAAGTTCACGAGAGGGAAGAAATTCTGAAATGAGTTACGCGAGGGGAATCTGAAACCAGTAAATGGAAATTCAGGAGAGAAATAGTTTTTACTGTGGAAAATATTTTGAGCTCTTTATTTTACACCCCAAAACATAGGGCATAGTTTCCGTGCTCCTGCAACGTCAGTGCATCATCAGCGGTGGTAGCGTTCCCTAATGGGAGGGGTGAAAATAATCGCTCTCCGCTGATCAGCTGTTTGCGCGTCCACCACAGCAGCAGAATGAGTGATCGCCCATTGGCTGCAGCACATCGTGGCTGGGCGGGGCTGTCCACTTCCGGTTGAAGTTTGACCAGTCTGCCCGCCCGATAAGGGATCATACCGCTGTGGCAGTTCAGTGCTGCACACGTGGTGAAAACTTTGTCCGGTCTGATTTATCATTGGCTTCATAACACGAGTATGTACTAATCCTACCAGGCATCTGGGCTTTGATCGGAATTTCAATAACCGGACACGGTTTTGGCCATGGGCAGATGCAGGAGACAGACAGACGTACAGCTACTAATCTCTTAAAATCTCCTAATCTCTCTCTCACGATTTGTTTTCAAACATGAAAAATAATTACTACACGTTATATTATCCCGTTTTCTAATGCGTTGAGTTCTTCGAAGCTGACGAGTGAGCTGATTCTTCTCGTCTGCTCTTCGAGATTACTGCATCTTAGTGTAAAATTCAACTCTAACTTGCTGGAGAGCAACGGGAGGGATGGACGCATCTGATGAGAAACTTCGGGATCTGCAACGGGAGAAGGATGCGGCGGTGGAGCGGGCTGACGCACAGGAACTGAGGACGTTCGAGGCGGAAGCGCGGGCGGAGCGAGCGGAGGACGATGCGAGGGGACTTCGGGAGAAGATTCAGCAGTTGGAATATTTACTGGAGGAGAAGCAGGTTATCCTAACAGCCAACGGGAAAGCCGTGCAGGCGAGGGCCGACAGGAATGGTGGTCACCAACTCCCGGAGGAGGATCAGCCGGGCGCTGTTAAAAAGCTTATTTTCGCACCTATTACCATAGTTCATACACAAAAGCATATTTGCGCTATTTTGTAAACGTCTCAACCGTCTCAGCTGTTAATTTCGGAAATTGATTTGGCATTGCGAAAAAGGGTCGACCGGTATCGCAACCAGGAGTTAGTTACGAGAGGAAAGAGAAATCAATCCTAAACTGGAACAGCAATTTTGAGCAAGATCGGTTTTCAACCGGCCGCAGAGAAAGTCTCAATCTGAAGCGCACTTGTAGAAACGTAAACAAACATCATTTGAAATCATTCATTTCAATGCAACAGATGTGCGAGATTCTGCCTTCTGCGACGTCAAAAATAATTCACTCCTTGCAAATCTTTCGAGCGTTTGAAAGTAGCTTTCGGGAACTCTGCTCCATCTATCTGGACCATCAAGAAGTAAGATTTTTGAGCATTCAGGAGGGGAAGATCGGATTTTGAAGATCGCCCTCGATCTGGGTGACCTCGAACTGCCGCGACGCCTGAAAACGTGGCTGCTGTACAGCGTCTCCTCACTGAAAATCCCCGTGGTTGCTGTCAATGAATGCAGAGTGAACTAGGGATTGGGGCTGCAGCGCTGAAAGTGATTCTTCGTCGTGAATTGCGGGTGAAAAAGGTCTGCGCTCGCTGGGTGCCTCACAAGCTGTCGAAGGAGCAGAAAGAAGCCCGTGTGGTCTTCGCCTGGGATATGCCTCAGAANATAAGTCCACTCCCCTTTCCCCTTCTTGTCCCTTCCCACTTTCGTTTTTGCGATGTGGTACCCTGCCTGCACGTGCCTTAAGCGAAAAAGAAACAAAAAACGTCTCCTTTTTTCTTCACCTCCTAGAGTTTTGCACACAGCATTTACTTGACGGATGGCCAAACGTCGGGGTTTTACACCTGGAGATTGAGGAACAGATGGGCTTTCCAAATATAACCAAAAAGGGGAAAGGATAGGGGGAGGGGGCTTTTAGCCTGATAAGCCATGTTAAAAGATTACGCTCACTTGAGCATTGTATGCATAGCTTCACCCATTGAAATTACCACTGACCAGTTGTAGGCCTAGAAAGGAGGTTACTACGACTAGCCAGGAAACCTAAATGGTTCTATTTCTAATTGAAACTTCTCCCTTATCATTATTCAAATTTCATAGAGCATACTATCGTCTGAAATAGATAAATCGCCCTAACAACTGGACGGTATCCGGCAAAAAGCGATCTCATTTCTACTGATACGCAGTTTGCCGTCTAAATAGGTCACAAGGCACAGCGAGGCGTTGATTTGGACTGGCCACACGTACCGTACCGTCGCGATCTCAAGGGACAGCGAAGCGCCGCCTCAGTGCAGTATATACAGACACACCGGGCTAAATATACGGCGCAAGGCGGGCGGAATGCACGCCTTAGGGCACCATCCCCTGCCCCGCCCCTTTTGCCCATTCCCCGGACCCTCCAGTGTACTCGATCTTGTCGTTGACTTTAGTCACCGGTTTTCGCGATCCCGGTAAACAGACATTTCTTCACTGGTAGAACGGGACATCCCGAAGAGTTTGATGAGACTGATAAAATCGACCATAGTTCTGTTTATATTTCTCGTACGTCTCGAAAAAGCAAAACTTAGCACCGTAATAATCCACGCGGGAATCCCCGAAGTCTAGAGCGTAAGTTACCCGCGTGAAAATTCGATCTCGTGACTTGACTTTGGGGAGCGATTGTACGATAATGAGGTTATCTTTCGCAGCGCAAATCGGAGTTCTTGCGGTGATCCGCCCAGGTCGGCTATGGTGACTTTGCATACACGTTCCTGCTCATGTTAGGAGCAAATGTAACGACGCGATTCTAAGGCGCAACGCAAACTGCGTTTACCGTATATATGACCCCAGGTGTGCGTACAAAAGCACCCACCCACTGAAATGCGCCTCAGTCTTCAATCAAGCAACTTACCAACGGCCCACATGCTTAGTGATCTTCACAAATCTCCAATCAAGAGATCAATCAAGCAACTTACCAACCGCCCTCATGCTTAGTGATCTTCATAAATCTCCAATCAAGAAATCAATCAAGCAACTTACCAACGGCCCTCATGCTTAGTGATCTTCACAAATCTCCAATCAAGAGATCAATCAAGCAACTTATCAACGGCCCACATGCTTAGTGATCTTCACAAATCTTCAATCAAAAAATCAATCAAGCGACTTACCAACGGCCCTCATGCTTAGTGATCTTCATAAATCTCCAATCAAGAGATCAATCAAGCGACTTACCAACCGCCCTCATGCTTAGTGATCTTCACAAATCTTCAATTACGAGATCAATCAATCTAAAAAGCAGACTATTATGTTTAGCGACCGGCGGAGGGTAGCCTCTCCGATTTTCTCCGCTCTGGCTAAATTCTCGCTGAGACAATCCACGAGGCAAAAAACCAGCGCTCCAAAACTGTATTTCTTCGGCTTCGGTTAAAAATAATTCGGCCTTTCTCGGGCATTGTAAACAGAAACGATAGATTTTTAACGGTAAATATTTGGAATAACATATTTGGGGCAATTCAGACGGAGTGGAGGGCAAACAGCCCGGGGGCGTGGCTACAGCTGCGCCTTAGAATCGCGTCGCCACAGTACTGTACGGTGTTTAATCAATCAATCAACCTTAACTCGAAAACGTTAAAGTGGCTGCCGCAATAGGAATTCTTCCCTGATTTTCTCCATCTCAAACGGAATCGAGGGGGACCATTCATGTTTTCTGAAATCACGGTTTGATAGTACATATCCATAAAAAAAAAGTTGGGCTTGATCTCAGACTGACGCAGGCAAAATATTTCCTTGTCAGACGGAGGGGTGGGCAAACAGCCCGGGGGCGTGGCTACGCGTCGCCACAATAATTATATCTTCAGACAGAAATCGCGCATTTCTCATGCCTCGCCCATATTCTGGAGTTCTTTTCTAGCAGACCGGCTCCTGTATCATCATGGCGTGATTGCCTATGTGTTTTCTTCTGTATATACGCATATATATATATCTGTATATAGGCATGTGGGAGTACCTGCGTGCGTTAGTCCTGCGCATACCTCGTAAATACATGTATATAATTACCCCGGGGGAACCCGACTCCGTACCATACATCCAGCCCGTAGAAAAACAGCCGGATCCTAAACTAATTGCTCCATTAAAATTGCATCGTCGACCGATTCATCGGCAATATTGCCGGCAACAAAGCTGCCGGGGAGCCGGACAATTACTTATTTAAAAAGCTTCGCATTAGCGCGCAATATTACACTGCTAAGCTAAGGGCCCGCCGAGGGTCCTATCCCACTTCCTCCTCTTTCCTGCGCTCCCGGGCGAAAGCATCCCACACTTCCGCTGTAGTGCACACTCACATGCGCACACACACACACATGCACATGCACAC
>LRSR01010785.1:0-10145 GCA_001579985.1 Hypsibius dujardini | reverse complement strand
GGGAAAAAGGGAGGTGCCGGGTGAGACCAATGGGAAAAAAGGGAGGTGCCGGGTGAGACCAATGGGAAAAAAGGGAGGTGCCGGGTGAGACCAATGGGAAAAAAAGGAGGTGCCGGGTGAGACCAATGGGAGAAAAAAGGAGGTGCCGGGTGAGACCAATAGGAAAAAAAGAGGTGCCGGGTGAGACCAATGGGAAAAAAAGAGGTGCCGGGTGAGACCAATGGGAAAAAAAGGAGGTGCCGGGTGAGACCAATAGGAAAAAAAGAGGATGGTTACGTTGACTACCAAATGGTAATTTTCTTTGTCGGATTCATGTAGGAATCCGCGGGGCACTTGAAGGCCTCCGAGAACTCCGGCAAGTTCTGGAGAGGTCCGATGATTCGGAAAGGTGAGGCACTATGAGTCGCTATACAACAAAATAAAGCAAAAAACAAGAAATATTAGTTGTGAAAAATTTAATTAAAATGGCATTTTCGGAAACGGAGGAAAATGTTGACTAACCGAGACGAATTGCGTCGGCGATGTATTCCTTCTTATAAACACCGCAAAACAACTGAAATGGAAGGCAATTTAAGTATTGTCCCATATTTAAATTTATGCAATTTGTTTCAATTACCTGAGCATAACCCAGGAAGAAGAGTTGATCTGCAACGGAATTATTTAAAAATTGACAAAATGTTAAAAATTTGATCGCCAACGATGCTCATAAAGGGATGGCAAAAGCTAACTGAAAATGTGAGAAAACTAAATCAGAACTACCAACTACTGTACGAGGTAGAGGCCGTTAACCAGGCCGCTTTTAGAAATCGTAACTTAACCAGGCCAGCAGGCCAACAGGTGGCGCATAAGTCGTTTTTGCGAAGTCAACCCAGGGAGATGGAACCAAAGTAGCGCCTCTACCGGACTACTTGCACACTTCTCCATTGAGATTCTTCCCTTCCTTTTTTTGGACTAGTATTCGAACCGTGAGGCTTAGGAACGAAGTAAAATGGGTCAGAGAATTTTTCTGAATGTTTTCAAGCCATCTACTATGGCATGGCAGCACTGCAGCGCCGGGAAATCAACGATGAAAAAACCGGCTTGGTTAAGTTACGATTTCTAAAAGCGGCCTGGTTAACCGCCTTTACCTCGTACAGTAAAACTTTTGGTACGAGGTAAAGCTCCCAATGTTGCGCACGACAGGGCGAAATCGTGACGTTTATCAATCAAAATAGCCACAAGGTTTCTTTTTCCATTTAAAAAAAATTGTATTTTAAATTTTGTTTCACGTATGTCGGTCCGATTTATTGCTGATTTTGTGAACCAAAAACATGAATTCGGAGAAAGGTGTGCGCACCCATTTCCGAACTTGCGCAGCATTAGGAATTTACCTCATAATTAATTTCTTAACCGTAGTTGTTTTAGTTGAGTAAAAAACAAAACTGACATTTTTAGTCATTAAAACTTGAACTGGAAAAACCTAAAACATCAAGTATAATTGGATAATTTATTAATTTAGACATAAAATTAAATAAAAAATAAAATATTAACATTAAAAAAACTGAACTAAAAATCTTTGATAACTAATTTTTGGTTGACTAAAAAAACTAATTAACTGACTAGTTTTAGTTTATGATCCCTAGATGTATCATTCATTACCTTGGGTGTAGCCGAGGTGACGAAAAATCAACTGCTCGATTTCGGCGCTCTGGTTTGCCGTCAGTTGTTTATAAGCCTATGCAATGAACAATTACAATAATTAAAATAAACATTCGACCGGCTGCAGATGCCAAAAAAGGTACGCAGCTCTACCTGGAATGCCAGTTTGATGCCAGTGTTGTCAGCCACGTCTTCTCCCGATGTTTTGGCGCCATTCAGCGCCACACCCATGAGACGGTAAGCGCTGTACTGCAACTCTAGCAATCGCGTTCGCGCCCGGAAACGGAGCTTTGAAATTGCGTCCCAGGAGCTCCTCCGGTCGGTATCTGAAAGACAAAACGCATAACTCAGCACGGGACTCAACTTGACAATAAATTTTGGCCAAATGTCCCGAGAAAGGGAGCTTTGAAAATAAACAATTCCGAGAGACAAACAACTTACAGCTTTGGCACGATTTCTCGACGAAAAACGTTAATCGGAACACCGGTATAATAACATGTGTTCCGATTAACGTTTTTCGCCCAGAAATCGTGCCAATGTGTTTTAAAAAATAAATGGAAAAAAAACACATTTTGAAATTGACGATGTCAAAGTTTAAGGCCCTTTACAGCTGTGGCACGATTTCTGGGCGAAAAACGTTAATCGGAACACATGTTATTATACCGGTGTTCCGATTAACGTTTTTCGTCGAGAAATCGTGCCACAGCTGTAAGTTGTTTGTCTCTCGGAATTGTTATTTTCAAAGCTCCCTTTCTCGGGATATTTGTCCACAATTGATCTTGATATCAATTCTTGTGGGAAAAACCTATTTTGAAGTGGAAAAGCTCAAGAACGCTCCCTTGCCTACTCTGCACCCTCTTACCGGCGGATGAGAATTCATGGGATAATTCGTGGGCGAAGACGAATCCGAATGTGGCGATAATCCAGGCGTCCGGGTAGCCCGGGCCAATCATGGGAGGCCGCTCCAACCCAGCAGGAATAACTGAAACAGTTTTTGCTCATTAAACCAATTTTATCCTACGACATTTTCACAGAGGACATTTTAAATAGGCAAATTTTCATGTTGCACAAGGTAAAAAGTTCTATTAACATCAAGCTGTTACATTTATCGTCTTTTATAAAAACGTAAGCAAAAGTGCCGCATATTCCGGAAGGAAAACAAGGAACTAATTTTTTTTGTGCCCTGCTGAGCCACAAATACGAACCCAGTGAATTTTTCCAGGGGGCGTAGTAAGCGCTGGCCGAATAGCTGGACGATTGGGTGCTTTCCGGCATCCACCACGAGGAAATCGGCGGGACAATATTTTTCCAGGTCTTCCAGAGCTTGATCAGGATTTCATTTTTCAGGTAGGAGTCCGTCAAGTTGAGCTACAATAAAATACAACCGCGCTGTTCTAAAAACCATAGTCCTTAAAGGTTTTACAATACTGTATTTTCGCGTTAGACAGGGACAGTGTACGAGCTGTGGAACGTTTAATCGGCCACACGGCGCTTGTGCTGTGTGTACGGTGCACACAAGCCGTGCACACGTTCCACTCCACTACGACTGTCCCTGTCTAATCTTAAAATCTTAAATTTAACAAATACAATCATAATGAAAATATATATTTAATCAGCTATTGGTAAAGTATAATTTCACTTATTAATTTATTTACCGTTTCGTATTTTATTTCGAGGGACGCGGCGTCGTCCACATGATCCATATTGTCATGACCAATAAAGACGCGCAGATTTGCCATTTCGCGCAAAGAAGCGGCTCGGCTTCGTTCAGTCAGCATATCCGACACCTATGAGTCAATTAGAGAAAAACAGGATATATTTCACTGTATATACATTCTGTGCCGTAATGAATTACGGCATAATAAACAAAAATTACTTACGTTGACGAGGTTCACAAACGTATTGCGAACTGTTGTGGTAATTAGTTCCACCTAAAATTTAAAAAACAAAAAATAAAAATAAAAATATTATAAATTAAATTAAAGAATTAAGAAATCAAAAAAATTTTAAAAAATTAAAAAATTAAAATTAAAAAAAAAATTAAAAAAAATTAAGAAATTAAAAAATTAAAAAATTAAAAAACGCTATTAGAGAGTTTAGGTTCAAAGTTACAACGTTCAGTTAAAAAGATGTATTCACTTAAAAATAATTTAGAAACGTGATTGATGTACCTTCGAAGCTTCTTCTTTGCCGTAGCCGTTTTCGGCGTAGAGTTGGTCCACCGGCTCGGGGAAGATTGCCGCTACCCTGCAAGGTAGGGTATTTAATTAAAATACAGGGCGAAATGTCACATCAACTGTAATTTCAATTGAATAATTTCAAAACGTCACCTTGACGAGCAGCTTGAAAAAAGGATATTTCGAAAAATGATTATTCTCGTCGGAACGAGTGGGGAGCTGTTTTTATTATCGCTGATAAATCTCTTCAGAAACTGGAAATCGCGATTTTGTGAAGACAAACTAAGGAAGTCGTGTTTACCAGAACAGGAATATTGGGAAACTCAGAACCAACTTGGGTCTCAGGGGTAAATATAAATAAATTTTTAAAAAAATCAAAAAAAAAATTAGTTAAAAATTAAAATAAATAAATTAATTAAAAATTAAAAAATAAATTAATTAATATTAGTAAGTAAATAAATATTCGTAGCAAAATGAGCCTTAAATGATCGATATTTTTCAGTGAGAAACTCTACGGTCTATACGAGAAACTCTACGAAGCATAGTTTCTTTGTTTAGAGGAAATTCTCACTTGAAAATCCCACAAGTCCCTTTTTTATTGCTTCAAATATTAGCCAAGTTACTCGTATATCCCATTTGTGGTCATGCGAATTGTACGGGTCACGGTCTTTTCGACCGCTAAAATTTCGACCGACATTTTGTTCTGAAACATTGTAGTGCGGTCTACAGATAATTTTTACCTAGAAACCCGGTGCCTTCTTTTAGTCGAAAAAACTGGGCCAGGTCGCCGGCTTAAATTTCGGACAAAAAGAAAGCGCGCCTGGTTACCCTTAATAAAGGGTCCATTGAGCTGCTAAAAACGTCTTACCATTTTACGCATTGCCCTTTCTGTAAAGGGTCCATTGAGCTGCTAAAAACGTCTTACCATTTTACGCATTGCTTCCACAGCGGACGGGGCTCTTTGTTCGCCACGGACGAGTAGCCGTCAACACTGGCGCGGTACAAGCGATGAATTTCGGACATCTTCCCCGGAAGATGGTGAACATACGTCACAATCAGCTGGACGGTGAAATAGTTTCCGAAAAATCTTCAAAAAAAAGGCGAATATGTACATGTATACGCGTTAGTCCGAACGAAATTGGTTCCCCAAATGAAAGTCGCTAAAGGTTTGTTTTTGCCGGTGAACATTTTTTCTGCTTCCAAAATGATATGTCAACTGTAAAGCTTCCTGATTTGTTTTGATAATATATTTTTATTCTGTTTAAATTATTTTATTAATTTATATATATACATATTAATTTAATTTATTCTGTTTAATATATGTAATTAATTATTATATATATATTAATTTAATTTATTCTGTTTAAATTTATTTGTGGCATTTTATTAGCTTGTTTGTTTATTAATTCTCGGGAAAGGTTCGCCCCTTTTCTGATCTGATAAAATGTTCACTACCTAAAAGTTCCTTTACAATGCCTCTCATTGAAATCTGAAATTGTACTACGTCAACTGGCACAGATTCCTTTTTTAATCATCATTGGTCATCATGAATGTCAACTTACTGCCTACTTTGCTTGGAAATTGTTACATTGGTGGAATACACTTTCGCCATTTCCGTCGCGAGAGCTTCAAAAAAGGCCGTGTCGGATGTCGTGACCAAAGTATTCTCCGTTATCGCATCCTGACCCCGGACAGGTTTAGAGTCCTCAGCGAATTGTGAGTCATTCCGCGGAATATCCACGAGGAGTGTCAGATTGCTGGTGTCCCAGGCTTGGCGCAAATTACCCACGAAGTAGTCCACCGTCATCCCGAGCGGCTTGGTGTAAAGGTTCACAAACTGGCCCAGGGTTTTGGGACTCATGGACGGGACAGAATCGCCGTAAAGCGCTGCCAAAAAGAAACGGATATAATTCCCAGTGCGTTACGATACGTGTTACCTTTTTTTTTTCTTTACCTAATTCAGTTATACTTTAAAGAGTGTAGGAAAAAATTAAAGAGTTGACAGAATAGAAGGCAACGACTGAAGTTCATTTTGATTTTGATTTAAATTAATTTTGATTTTGATTTAAAATAATTTTTTATTAGAGTTGATTTTGTTTGATTTAAATTAATTTTGCTTTCGATTTAAAATTAATTTGTTTGGTTGAAATTAATTTTGATTTTGATTTAAAATTTTTTTTTTCATTAGAATTGATTTTGTTTGATTTAAATTGATTTTGATTTCGATTTAAATTAATTTTGTTTGATTTAAATTGATTTCGTTTGATTTAAATTAATTTTGATTTATGATTTAAATTAATTTTGATTTTGATTTAAATTGATTTTCATTACGCATTTGGCCTTAACAAAAATTCATTTTGAATTCGATTTTGAGTTAAATTGAAAGATGTTTGAAAAGCCCTTACAAGCAGTGAGTGGGAAAAAGTCGTCTTCATCCTCGCTAGGCGCATAGTCCGGCGTTTCCGGCACCAGCGCGGAAAGCGGAGAATTCTGCAAATACAAATAACACAAAATCACCTTACAAAATCACCTTACAAAATCACCTTACCTCAAGAACCACTTTGCCTCAAGGTTGTATAAGTAATAACAAGTCTCGTATGGCGTTCTTCTGTCTATTGCCATACCGCCTTGTTCATAATGAATATTGATAGGATAAGTAATGAGCACAGTTCGATAAGTAATAATGCTGATATTAAATATTATTAAATATCAAACGGCTAAATTAATTAAACTTTTATATTAAATATATACATGCGAATAGATATCAATATAAAAAATCTTTAGTTTCAAATTTTATTATATACTCCTATAGAAGGTTAAAATTCGTGAAATGATCAACGAACATCAACAGGACAACTTAATGTCCAACATCCAAGATCACTATCATGGATGTTGTTCAATATTTAAATTATTTAGAAGAAACTTCCATTAATTTATAAATAGTATATGGAGTTTTTTTCTCAATAAAATTACCAGCTTTTTTTCGAAGGCGAAAATCTGGCTAGCAATTTCCTCAGCAGCAGACATGCTAGCCGATCCCACACCACCCACGACCCTCCAGAATTCGTAGATCAGGTCCGCCAGGTAGAGAATATAATTTTGCTGTGCAGTAGTCCGCAATAAAATTGATCCCGCGTAACTGCTCCTTTCCATCCCGAAGGTGTGCGGAGCAAAGAGAATTTTTCTACTGGTCGCGGAAATTTCCACGCGAAACAGTCCCATGGAGTATCCGTAAGTTAGACCCTGCCTGAAGGCGGAGAGTATTTCTTCAGCAGTTGGTGCGTCATCCAAGCGGAAAAAAGTGGCGTTCGAAGCGACACTTCTTGGGAGGATTTCGTTGATGTGGGCGAACAGGGTGGGGATGTGGTCTTGTTGACCTAAACATTACCAAAATGACGTCATTAGGCTTTAAATAAACAAAAGGTTTTGCTCGCGTCACGCCCAGCCGTTGAATTAGCTGGGTCGTGTCTATGTCTATGTCTGTGTCTATGTCTAGTCTATGTCTATGTCTATGTCTATGTCTGTGTCTATGTCTAGTCTATGTCTATGTCTATGTCTATGTCTATGTCTGTGTCTGTGTCTATGTCTATGTCTATGTCTGTGTCTGTGTCTGTGCCTGTGCTTGTGTCTGTGTCTGTGTCTGTGCCTGTGCTTGTGTCTGTGTCTGTGTCTGTTGTGGGTATATCGCATTTGATAACTAAGGCCAGGATAACGTATGGTTGCGCGCCGGTTTGCAATCAGTTGTACATGCCCTCACCTAAGCTAATGTAAATGCTCCAGATATGATATAGAAAGGCAATAGATGGAGGATTGCAAAGTGAGGATTAAGATGACATCATTGTGGGTAGAGTTTATATAGACTGTAATGTGCTGTTTGCTTATAATAAAAACCTACCCGAGAGTAGACATTGTTGGTAGTATTTCTTGGCTTGAGCACGGGAGTGGAGCATGGTGACGTCCGACAGGGACAAGTTGAGGAGGGCTGCAGCGTGAAACAAACATAAAAGCTATTACCGGCATACTGTACGCCCCAAAGCAAAACTCGCATTGTTAAAATCTGATGTCACCAATCATATAAATGACTAAATATAAATATTCCACCGGAACTTGTGAGACTTGTGATGATTTTCTAATTTATTTGGCAAATCCGGGCGCTGTTAAGTTAAATTTACAAATATTCTGCGCCACATGAGTAAAACAACATTGGACCGCAAATATATTCGCAACACAGACTGTGCGAAATTTCCACTCAGAATTGTCAGTGATCTTTAGACGCATGCAGAAATAATTCCGTTCACTCGAAGAATGGTGTATGCCCTTTTATCCATTCACGTTAAGTACAATTCAAACTCTCGCTTATCGAATATTTGAACAAGAAAAGTGAACAGATTTGCCTTATAAGAGTAAGATAAAGTTTACTCTTGGTATTTCACACATGTTGCAAGGTCATTGCATTTCGCTCACAATTACTATGACCCAAATATTACACACGTTGTCCGCTTAGCTGACAACTACAATAAGCAGACAACTACAGTGGTCCTTGCAAGACAATCATAGCGTCGAGTTAGCGCAATTAACAATAACTGTTTATCATTTTTTAAATTATTATTACCACATTTTATTTAGCAATTTAATATTATTTAATGGCTAAATGAAACTTAACAATTTAATATTATTTAAATGGTTAAATTAAACTTAACAATTAAATATTATTTAAATGGTTAAATTAAACTTAACAATTAAATATTATTTAAATGGTTACATTAAACTTAACAATTTAATTATATTTAAAATGGTTAAATTAAACTTAAAAATGTAATATTATTTAAATGGTTAAATTAAACCTAACAATTTTGTATTATTAAAATGGTTAAATTAAACTTAACAATTTAGTATTATTAAAATGGTTAAATTAAACCTAACAATTTAATATTATTTAAATGGTTAAATTAAACTTAACAATTTAATATTATTTAAATGGTTAAATTAAACTTAACAATTTAATATTATTTAAATGGTTAAATGAAACTTAACAATTATATTTTATTTAAAATGGTTAAATTAAACGTTTTGATTTTTAACTGACTTGATACGGATTCCAGAGCAATGTCATCGATGGCGTCCAGGCCGGTGTAGGCGATAAAATTGTCCGGTACTGCCGCGGTTTGCGGGAAGCGACCGCAAGTATGTTCGTAGAAGTTTTCACAGGGCGGGACGGATCTATTTCGAAAAATAAGAACGAACAAAGATTTTAGCAAGTTAACAACAAAACACGCAGGAAAACAGAATGTCTCACCCATTGACAGTCTTCTGAATGTATCCCGCTAAAAATATAAAAATATAATTTAATATACATTTTAACTGCTATTTATTTCGGTCACTGTTTCATATTTTAGCGGTAGATTTTGACTGAGAAAAATATTTTTGATTTTGTCCCCCATTCAATGAGCGTTGAAAAAGGTTTTAAGTCTGTCTCAGATAAAAAGCGGCAAAACAAAATAGAAAAGCCGCGAACCGGCGAGCAGAATTTTTATTAAGAGAAACGACAAAACATTTTAAATGATGTGGGACTTAAATAAAAGATGAGGCAAAGTTAATTAAAAGGAGCCTATCCAGAATAATTCACGAACTGGAAAAAGCAAAAAATTAAGTTTCACCATTTTCAACTTGTAACTAATGTTTATTTTTTATATTATATTTTTGTTCCAATTAAATAGTATTTACATATTTCATTGAGCGCCCCATTAGTGACACTGAGTTCGACCCGAGACGTGGGCGTCGTGCTGATCGGCTCTTTGTCCGCAGGGGTGGTAGCACTCTCTGGCACATTTTCATGCGCTTCCGTGTTTGCTTGGATTGTGGACTCAAACACGGGGGCGGTGGCGGTGGCGGTGGCGATGGCGGTTGTCTCCTCCGCCGGTGCGATAGAGCTGTTGGAAGACTCATTTTGTGCAACCGGCGCCTGAGATGTGGTCCCGGCGACCAGGCCAACGATAACGATGACGGTAACAAAAACCGCCACTGTCACGGACACGGCCTTGGCCGTGGGTGTACCGCAAAAGTGGGCGGAAATTTTTTCCCAACTCGTTGCAAAGTGCCTGCCTCCTTCCGGTGCGATATAAAGGCTGCCGGCGCTATAGACATTTTTTTTGTAAGTTCTTATATTGTCAATATTCATCAAATTGCCTGTCTGTCTGTCTGTCTGTCTATCTGTCTGTGTGTCTGTGTTTGTCTGTCTGTCTGTGTGTCTGTGTGTCTGTCTGTCTGTCTGTCTGTCTGTGTGTCTGTGTGTCTGTGTGTCTGTCTGTGTGTCTGTCTGTGTGTCTGTCT
>LRSR01010784.1:0-46649 GCA_001579985.1 Hypsibius dujardini | reverse complement strand
GTTTTTTCATTATCTCTGTATTTTCTTGACTGGGAAATTTGAAAAATTACCAGTTTTATACTGCGATTTTTTAAATTGAAATCATTAACAGTCCCAAAATGTTCAAGGCTTTTTTCATGTCAAATCACATCCCCCCAGCACGTATGCCGTCTCATCTGGCCGAGCTCAATCCGCTTCTAGACTTTTCCTACGTTTTGGACTCTAACTTACAAATTTCCTGTCATGTGAAGTGATTGGTTGGAAGATAATTTTTGGCGCGGCAAATTTTCCACGTGTTGCATTTTGAACGGGAATCAATCAAAGAGCAAACACAATAATATTGTTGTTACATTCTTGGGGTCATTGCATGATTGCTTTTTACTTTTGAATGTTGTTCACATCAGCAAGATTACTAAAAATGAACTTTAACTTAATGAGGTGAGATTCAAATTCCATCGAGATCCACATTTTAAGCGAATACCGGTCGAGGTTGAATAGGTCTGACAACTATCAAAAGGCGTATGAACTTCAGAGGACTCGATTGGCCGTTGTATTCTCCCGAACACAAAAGACAGTTTTATGCCCTGAAAAGTGCACTCTGTGCGCTCCTGTGCCGTAAATTTGGACCGGTGTATGACTCAGGGGGGGGGGGGCTTTGTCTAGCTCTAAATTCAGTCCGAAAAAGTACTGTACCTAATGACGCACTTTAAATTGCAACTCTCGTTTAACCAAAGCATTCAGCGCATGAAAAATGTTAATA
Source organism: Hypsibius dujardini (assembly GCA_001579985.1). Taxonomy (NCBI): domain Eukaryota; kingdom Metazoa; phylum Tardigrada; class Eutardigrada; order Parachela; family Hypsibiidae; genus Hypsibius; species Hypsibius dujardini. The sequence continues at coordinate 45,910 of LRSR01010784.1, read as the reverse complement.
CCATGAGCAAGATCTTTTAGTTAAGTATTATCGCACAACATAAAACCGGTTGCTAGGTTGAAGGTCAATTGCTTCATTAACTAACCCGCGGGAAGGATGCACAGCAAGCGCTGAATATAAGTTGATTCCCGTATCTGAAAGAATAGTTTTGTGTCCAGCCTCCAGGAGACTCATCTTTGCTACAAGAATGTTGATGCCTTGAACCCAAAACACATTTCTGGTAACAAAGTCCACGGCTAATCCCCGAGATATGCTATCTAGATTGCAAATCAGGGCTATAATCAGCATCGTTCTCCAGAAAATGCCACCAAATGATTCTATTTGTCTTGACGTTTTTACCGTTCCTGACGACCAGATGATTGTATGAGCCATCATATTGAGAACGTCTAATTCCCTTTCTCCAAACTGCCCAGTAGAGATGACGGGTAACACAATCCACTGCGACGGCATGATTTAAATCTCCAGGAATATTTGTGAGATGTTTAGTGTTGCCATTATCTTCCACAGGTAATCTCCAAAGAGAAGGACCCTTCGTAACAACGAGAAATCCACCTGTTTTGGGTTGTTCTGTTGTATTCCAGTGCTCTGAAACAGGCGACCAAAATAGACACCGCAAGCGAGGAACAATCTTTGTCTTCCATACAATCTTTCGGATAAAATCTTGTTTCTACTTACCTTTAACAGTCGTCATCCTCGTCGTTGGAATATCTTCAGCCGCTCCGGCCGAACACATGTCGCCATCCGTGTTTTGTTGGTCCTGGTTGCAACCTGCCATGCATTCTTTCAAGACAACCGGTTCCTTCCCTTTCCGGCAAGTATAAAGAATGTTGGGGTCGATGTCCAGCTCATTATCGAGTCGCTCCAAGCACCGCCGCAGAAGACTACTGCCGCACACTTCTCCGTTTACGATGCAGCATGCCGATAGGTATTTCAGAAAGAGAGGGGAAGCCATTAGCAGCCAGCCGAAGATCGTCCGATTCCTCATTGTAAAGGATAAACGCTCAGTTCACGGCTGTTCACTAATAAATTTCGCGGCCCAAAGTTGAACTAAACCCGGTTATTTCAACATTATTTGTCTTTCTGTGAAGGAACAAACATCCAAGCAAAAAAATGCAAGATGAGCTAAAATTTTAATACAATACAATCACTTCAGTGGTAGTATGGGTTACTCGATGTCTAACTGTCACAGAGCGATGAATTCCACGTGTGTGGAGGAGGTTTTCTTTCCAGTTGCTTGGTCTATTTGGGTACAATGTACATAGTGGCGTGGTTTTTTATCTTTTTCTAACAGGAACCCATAATACAACCCGGTCTCCACTGACGGAAATAACGTCATTCCATTCGCGCTACCTGTTTTGATACAAGACAATTTCATCAGGCCATCGACAGGCTTCATCCATGATCTCGTTCTTTTCACGTTTGCCTACAAAACGAACCGTCATGTACAGTATTCAATTTGTTACTCTGCTACCAGCTACAGTTAATAGTAGTAATAATGATCCGGAGTTTCGAGTGAGAAGTTCGCGGCCTTTTCTAAAGACAATAAGGATCGAAGAGAACCCGAACACAAGTTTTTTGTAGCGTTGGGTTGATACTGGTCGTATTGGTACGTGAGAGAAGTTTCGCCTTTGTATTGCTGTAGCGACCGCTCTTTCCACACCAAATACGCGGCAGTAATAATACGGTGCAGTGAGACTGAGATTCAAAGTTGACGCGCTTTCGAAAATCAGCGACCGCACTTTTTTTACACTTTCATTCACTACACATTCTTTACCTGAAAAATTTCAAATTTATGCGTATACACATATGCGGTATATCACCTGTTTTGCAACTGCAGAACCATACAGTATGCAAAATTCATCCAGTGATTGTTTGTATAGATACACTACACTTGTCTAAAAACTCTTCGTAGATCGATCGCTTAGTTCTTCAAAAAATGATGAAAATTGTTTTAAGTAGTTAGTAGTTTTAGTTTTGATTGACATGGGCAGGATGTAATCTCATTTTGGATTAAATTAAATAATTAAATTAAATATTAGCTAAATTATACTCACACTTATTATATGACACAAAGTGCAGTGCCAGTAAATGCAATTACTTTTTGTTGTTTCAACATGCAAGTTGACATGCGCTTCCTGATTATGCCGTCTGAGAGTAAAATGGAACTGAAAATATAATCGTGACTTTCCGTTTGACGGATGTGTCGTTCGATGTTGATCGGCGAGATAGAGAAGCCAGGCTAAATAATTACAGCTAGGATCGTTTCCAGACAGGAAATGACGTTTTTGCACAGTGCGTTTGTGAGAAGGCAAGGCAAACAACAGTGAAGTTACATTGTACTATCTTTCATCTCCACCTTTTCTTCTATCGATGAATAACTCATCTGTGAGAACTGGATTTAGTTCATAGTTCTGATGGATTTATTCGGAATTAAACGGTAGGCAGGTCAATCGCCAGCTGCAGTCAGAAAAGAACACGATGATACGATGCAAGTAAAAAGAAGTTCGGAGTGTTAAGGGAATAACACATCAGTTCCAACAGGAATAGAAACCGTCCTGCTAGCGAATGGCAGCAGAGGGATTTTCGCTAATTTCCCGGGAGTTATGTGAGAAAAAACAACAAAAAACAACAACATAAGAAATTACAGGCTATACCAAATTTAAAAAAAGTATGTTAATATGTATTCTAAAGACGTTTGAGGGAAGTATCAGTACGCGACGGAATTGTATTTTCCATCGGAAATACGTTTATTACTGCTTTGGGCGTTTGAGATGTTAATTAAAATATTCAATATAGACAGTATAAACATCATGATTAATTATTTGAAATAAGGCGAAGAGATTAAATTGCTTTTTTATACGAAGTCGTTCTACTGTTTTCTGATTTTCGCCAAATTTCATTTCCCTATTATTCACAAGTACCGTACGCTCGCGATCTCAAGGGGCACTTTTATGCCCTAGGCGTGCATTCCGCCCGCCTTGCGCCGTATATTTAGACGGGTGTGTGTGTATGTGCTGCACTGAGACAGCGCTTAGCTGTCCCTTGAGATCGCGAGCGTACGGTATAATATTTTTAAAAGTCATATTTCGGGTTTAACCTAATTTTTAGCACGTCAAAATATTAAATCATTACCCAAACATGTTATTGAAAAAAAAATCTACTTCCGATGTAAAGCGAAAACACCCTCGGCCGGACTATTAAGCGTATTAATAGGTGTGAGTAGAGCATAAACATGCGCAGAGGCGTAACGGAATTTTCGGGGAGGGGGCAGTTTCGCCGGGTGAGGCAGTTTTTCTCATAAATACAAATTCTAAATTGCGCCTCCCCCCGGCAGCGGCCCGAATCAATTGATGGGGGGGGGGAACTCGCTCAGAAGTATTTCTGACTTTTGGGGGACGAGGGGGACGAGGGGCACTTTTTCGTATGAACAGAAATTGAAAATCGCTCCCCCGAAAGCGGACTGAATCAACTAAGAGGGCATTTTTCAGCACTTTGTGAGATTGAATTTTTCGCAATCTCACAAAGTGCGATCCAGGTCCCCGGCTATAACATCCTTAACTTTTGTTCCAATTGAACTTTGCATTTTGCTGCAAAACAAATTCCGAACAACGAGAAGGCAAAACACACTTAGTTCAAATGTCAACCCGAAATTCCATCTAGTGCTCCCAATGATGGTGTAATTTGAGTGATTGTGGGGGTCTAATTCTAATGTGCCGCAACGTATCGTACACCAATATTTGGTGTGCCGACTTTTGGTAACAGACTTTTGATAATCGAACATATGGTACTGTTGGGTTGTACCCAACAGGCACCCATCACTTACTAATAGTATAGTCATTCTATCTAGTTAACTCATTTCTACAGACATGTTTGATTCAACTTTTTAAAGCAACAAAAGAATTGAAAAATTGTTTAGTTTACAAATATAATCAACTGTAAAGTTTGCCGAATGATCTCCATCCGGTTTCGATTAAAATTTATGGACCAAGAAAAAAACCAAACAAAAATAAAAACATCTGAGACGGAAGCCTGTCCAACACATCCAAGAGAAACTGCGAAAGATATTATGAGGTGCAGGATGAATTGTCGTCAGGGCAGACACATTTCTTATCATTTCCCGGATAATTCGGAGGCAGACAGATGAAAGGACATCCTCCGTTGGAATCCGCGCATGCATTGTTCACTAAATGGAAAACGTCACAGTGATATGAATTGAGGTAATGCTTTGCTGTGCTTTGGAATTGTTTTTATTGAACGCACATTTGGGGCACTGTTCTGGCACAAAAACAATTTTCTCTACGCCTCCACTCCGTCCGGCTGGAAGGGAATGTTGTTTCCCTGTCGATCCAATTTTGGTGATACTATTGACACTGCAACAGAACGCGGATTAAGGAAAGACAATTCCAGGAATCGCAAGCAATATTGAGTTACGTTGAATAGGACGTCCAGTAAACGCGTCCTCCCGACAATGAGATGCCACAACAGATTGCACCCGCTTCTCCTCGAGCGGAGACAATTCGTTTGGCTCCTCCATTCAACGAAACGCATTCGATATTCCCAGTATCTGCAGAAATGACCAGAGAAATAATTAGTAAACATTTTGTTTTGGTACATTCGATTAGTGCACATTGTAGAGGATTATATTTTGTTTTACACTGAGAGAGAGAGAGTGCGCAAACGTCACCGTCAATTATGACAATCAGACAATACATCATGTCATTGTTGTCTGTGGCATTGACGGATGCGGACATAAACGTATCAAAAAAGGTAGTAAAATGCACAACAAACACCAACGGACATTCAGCTGTAGATAAGTTCAAGTTTCTATAACCAAATCAGCTTACAGTCGTCAGCCCAGTAAAGGTCGTTTGCTTCGTAATCCAAAGCCAGAGAACGGGCCGCTGCTCTATTGACCAAGACACAACGGGTATTTCCATCCATGGAGACAGTCTCAATGGAAGTAAAGGTTGCCCAGTAGATTAAACTGCAAATGTATAAAAGTGATTGAAATGTCTTTATAGTAAATCGTTGTTCGGGCAAGACAGCGAGAGATTCATGGTGATTTCTTCAACGGTTCCTGTTTTTGTGGATCACAAGAACGAGATGATTTAGTGGTGGTTCCTAAACTAAAATGAATCTTTTGACGTCACTGTTGTTTCTTCATTATCTCTGTATTCTCTTAACGGGGAAAGTTGAAAACTGTTAGTTTTATATTGTGATTTTTGAAGTTAAAATCATTTAACCTTCCCAAAATGTTTAAGGCTTTTTACATGCTAAAGCACGCCCCCCAGCACGCATGCCGTCTCATCTGGCCGACCTCAATCCGCTTTTAGATTTTCATCAGATCATCTTTAGATCATTTCATTATCATTTTTGTTACGTTCTTGGGGTCATTGCATGATTGCTTTTAACTTGGTTGTTGATGTTGCTGATGTTGTTCACATCAGCAAGATTACTAAAAATGAACTTCATCTTATTGAGGTGAGATTTAAAATACATTGAGATCCACATTTTAAGCGAATACCGGTCGAGGTTGAATATGTCTGACAACTATCAAATGGCGCATAAACTAGAGAGGACTTGATTAGCCGTTGTATTCTCCCGACCATAAAAGACAGTTTTGCGCCCTAAAAAGTGCACTCTGCGCGCTTTTGCACCGTATATTTGAACCGGTGTGTGACTCGGGCGGGGGGGGGGCTTTGTTTAGCTGTATATACAATCCGAGAGAGTACTGTACCTAATGACGCACTTTAAATCGCCACCCTCGATTAACCCAAGCATTGAGCGCATGACAACCGTTAATACCATGAGCAAGATCTTTTAGCTAGAGGTATTTATTATCGTACAACATAAGAAACGGTTGCTAGGTTGAAGTTCAACTGCTTCATTAACTAACCCGCGGGAAGGATGCACAGCAAGCGTATTGATGTAATAGAAGCTCAAATCTGAGATGATAGTTTTGTGTCCAGCCTCCAGGTGACTCATCTTTGCTATAAGAATTTCGTCGCCTTGCACCCAAAACATATTTCCGGCAACAAAGTCCACGGCCAGTCCATTTTTTATTTCGCCTAGAAAAAAAATCGAGACTGATCAGTATCGTACTCCAGAAAATGTCACCAAAATACGCTTTTTGTCATGAAATATTTTACCTGATGTGACGACTAGATGATTGTCTGAGCCATCATACCGAGAACGTCTAATTCCCTTTCCCGGAACTGTCCAGTAGAGATGACGGTTAACACAATCCACTGCAACTGCATGATTGTCTTCTCCGGAAATATTTGTGAGCTGTTTCGTGCAGCCATTCTCTTCCACAGGTAATCTCCAAAGGGAAGAACCCTCAGCAATGACGAGAAATCCACCTGTTTTGGGTTGTTCTGTTGTAATCCGTCGCTCTGAAAACAGGCGACCATAATAGACACTGCAGGCCAGGAACAATATTTTTGCCGCATTCTTTCTTTTAGATAAAATCATTGTCGTGCTCACCTTCAAGCTCATCTCAAAAGGAGCATTTCAGAGGCATATAAGATAATAAATATGATCTCCAGCGACAGGAGCCGTCCTTTAAGATGCCTAACTGACAGTCGTCACTCAGGCTCAAATCCGCACCCCGTCCGTCGACGACCGAGCTGTGAAGAGCCTTCCTCTCGCCATTCATCAGATGAAGTTGAAGATTCCCATCCTCGTGCATTTCCATTTAGTCAATGCTTGCATGTTCCTGGTAGCCGAGATTGTGAACTCGTCCAATGCCGTGTTTTATACTCCAAATTTGTTTATCGTCGCAAGTGTGTCGGATGATGATATCACCATTCTGCTGAAGCGTAATATTGCACATTCCACCGGCGGAAGCAAAAGATTGACCTCGCAACAGTGTTCCACCGTTCTGAAGTATAACTGATGATCGAAAAGTCGAAGTGCAACGGACGTGTGCATTGCAAGTGAGAACAAATTGATTGTGTTATTGCTGTATCCGAGTTGAGATCATGACATTTTTATTACTTGTCTCATATAAATGTGCTGTTTCCAAAATAATTGAATTTCCGAGGATAAGTGAGTTTGATTTGCTACTGATTTTAGAAAAGTAGTGATACAAGAAAGTGTCAATTTGATTAAATTATTAGTTATATCAATTGATTCACAGAAGGGTTTTTTGTATGAAAAAAGGTCTGGCTGGATCTTCACAACGTTTGATTGATAATTCACTGATATAAATCACCTGATAATACTGATTTAATTTTCGGGTAAACTGTTTGATTTTAGAACTCGGTAACATGCATTTCGCTTTTGTTGTCCCAGAACTTCATCCTGTAAATTTAGCCTTGTGACCTCACCTTTGGCTCCTTGGAAATGTGGTGCTGAAGCTAAAGTACACAAATTTACACCTCCCGATGTCCACAAGCATTCGTTGTTCTTGAACAGACAGAAGTATCCCTCTTCAAGAACCTTTAAGCCAGCCCCCGAAAATTGGGAATTTCTGGTATCAGTGCTCCAGAGAAGATAGCGAGCTCGTGGCTGATACATTGCTAGATTCCCGTCAGCTTGCATTGTGACAGATGTGGGAGTAAACAATCGATCTTCATAGCTCATGTTGGTGGACCAAATGGCATGACCGTCACATTGCCGGTAAAGAACCAAATTGCCGTCTAACTCCATTGAGAGTTTCACGTTGCTGTCTGGTGACCAAAGTGCTTCACCGACTTTGAGACTATTCCCCGACTTAAGTTGTGATCGATAACATTTATACATCAGATTGTTCTTTCGTATGTCAATGCTGCTTAAACCCAATTGCAATCCAAATGTTTTGCCTTCGTACTTTGGGCGGAGTTTGATGGTGGGTCCAACAGCATCTTCACTCACGCGATCTTTCCTTGCAAAGAAATGGTTGGGGTAGTGTAGGATCGACTCGAAATCGCAGGGTAATCCGTACGCGGTGATGGTACTGTTGTCCCACGGGCGAAAATGTTTTTCTTCGCCTAATCGAGTCAGTAGATATAAAAATTAACTCAAAATTGTTAAAATTTTAACTCCGTTGGGGATCTCTTGACACAAATAGTGTTGCCCCCCCCCCCGCCTGAAACGGGAGCAGGGCTTAATTTTTAATAAATTTTTAGTTCAAAAGAGGGAGGGTTGACGCTCAAAATGCCCCCCCCCGCATGTGCAAGTGCCATCCCCCGAAAACAACTAGTTTAAGAAACATTCACCGTGTCCGAATCTTGCCATCAAATCGCCACTGAATAAATCGCCACTGTTTCATCGCTTGAAATTTACCTCGTTGGATATTGGCTGAAACAATCTCAACGTATTCATCACGATCGGTTCTGGAGTGTTCATGAAAAAACCCTAGACAAACCAAAACCATGTAATATGTAAGCATAGCGAGACAAGTGTGGATTTTCTACTGCATGCACTTTCTTTACCTAAGGCGTGCATCAACTCATGCTGAATTGTACCCTTTGTCCAACAACCTGTAAATGGCACAATATTAGACAAAGTGCGTTTTGAATCGCCCGATTCCAACTTTACGTCATTCGTAAATTTCACGCTATTTTACGACGTGAAGTTGGGAAAAAAGTTTAGTTTAAAAAAACGAATGGCCTAATCTTAATTAAATAGAATGAACAATTTCTCACCGGATTCGAGGTTGAGTAGCTGACGGCCTCGGTTCTGTCGTCCGACCCATGACGAACAGCTAAACGCGAAAAAAATGCTTTTGCTCAGTTCACGTATCATATGCAATTTTTGCTCCCTTCCTCAACAGAACACCGTTCCAGCGGTTCCTCAATTTCCACTTACCCTGCTCCGAATATTTGAGCGATATAAATAAAATGTGGTTGGTTAGTCTGCTCGACGAATTTGACGCATGTCGCGTTTTCCATCTCATTCATTGCTTGCCGTAGTGCAAGCTTCTGTTCCACAGCTACATACACGCAATAAGAACATGAACGATGGTAGTACGAGGACCAAAAACGTCTCGTCATAACTCACACAGGAACGTTGAACACTGATACGGTACAATTCCGCCGGGCCAATAATAGGCTTCATCCATAATTCCGTTCCTCTGACCCTCAAACTATCAGACCCATCATTAGATTTGTTACTAACAAGGGCTCGGCATTGGATATGACACGTTGATCAGCCTGGATGTTTTTCACAAATTGTGAGTAAGATATTTCAATTTTTCAAATACAATTCATCAGCTATGGTGCCTTAATGTTGGGGGGGGGGGGAGAAAATTTTGGAAGTTCCGGAATACTATTTCGGACGTCCATGCAATTCGGCGGTCGCTTGTTTGATTTATAGGCGTGCAGTGAAATTGTTTCATTCCACAGCAAAAATTATTTCATTCCACGGCAGTCTCAAGCGTTGAAAAACGTTAAACTAAACAGTCTTGGAAACTATCATATCTAAAAATTATTTTGAAATCGGTTGGTGTCAGCGAAAATAGTGTATAAATGATGCAATCATCCCTCAAATTACATGGACGTCCAAACCGGCATTCCGGAAATTTTGCAATTTCAACCGCCAGGACCAGGTAACAAATGCTGGTAAATTTTTGTTCTAAAATAAGAGATATTTGAACCATTATGTGGAAAAAAAAACATTCAGGCTGATCGGTATGTCACATCTCATGTCGACTCATGAAGAAAAAAATGACAATGATCCTTCATACATCGGTGTCGGAAATATTTTCGGAATCCATTCCCAATATATCTCCCTCAAATAGAGTTTCGTTCGGCGGGACTAAGGACGCATCAGACTCGTTACTTCCTGCAGCCGTTGTGTAGATATTGTGAAAGTGGATGAATAGTGTAAACATGGCCAAGAATGGACGAATTAGAGACGTTGCTGCGCCCCCACGGTCAATCCTACGATGCGGATTGGGTGCAGGACCTGCCATGCCAAAGACAACTACGTTGGTCGGATATGAAAGTTGTTTTTTGTTCTTGGAAAATTGGTATAAATGGATGAATTCCCCACAAGTACCAGTAGAAGTTTGGAGATATTGCAATAACACTCTGAACGAAAACGAATGCTTGACAGACACAGACAGTGTCATATCAATTGATTGCATCTGAAAATTCTGAAGAAGCACATCAAGGTCGTGCTTCTTTGCACACAGAATAAGATTAGAATCACAGAAAACGCAAACACATGCTTCTCTTGTTGAGTTGCAGCTGCAAATACTTGTACCTTGTACCAGAAACTCTGACGACTCAAAATTTTGTCCGGTGCACGCAAGAATTCTGCAGGTCCTGGAAAATGTTCTTTCAAATTTGCGAGTTCGAGGGCAGACTCGAGATATATGGCAGCCACCGCTGACTCGAGTGACTTTCTGTCTGTCTGTATGTATATATGTATGTATGTCTGACTGTCTTTCTGTCTGTCTGTCTGTCTGTCTGTCTGTCTGTCTGTCTGTCTGTCTCTTCTGCATGTTTTCATCTGGACAAGTCTTTGGGCATATGTTAGGTTCTGATTAGAAGTTCAAATTAAATAAACGATTCCAGTATCAAGCTGTAAGCAGCCTGTAAACGGAAATCAGATTGTTATTCAGTAGCGGCATCTGACGACAAAATCAGAGAGCGACACGGATGTCCGCACGTAATCAGAGAAAGCCATCAGCAATCTGCAGCTGGGTATTACAATGACATTGTGGTTCGTGAGAAAATACGTAAGATGGGGCATTCTCAGACAGGAACAAAAGAATGCTACCGCTGTAAAATGCCTGCCGGAATAAAAATGATTTTCCTGCATGGTACATCTCAACCCGTGATTATTGCAAAACAAATCTCGAAGGCGAACAGCTTTTTGTTCGTAGGGAAAAGTCTGGGACGTTTCGAAAAAAGTCTGGTACATTTTTTTCCCAGTTTGATCTGCAATTTTTGTGTTATTTCTTGTTTCAACTTGCTACCTTCTTTGCTTCAACATTACAGTAGGAATCATATGCAAGCGAATGCAGTGAATTTATTTTCGGAATGGACTGTGGAATTTTTGACGGCCGTTTAATTGCTTGCCGGTTTGATCTAGGGTGATCTAGGGAACCATTAACAGCGATTTCAATTTTTTGAAATTGTAATTACGGAATAAAATAGTTTGACCCTAATAAAAATAATTTAAAAAGCCAAAATATCCCTTTAGTCAGCTGAAAATTTGAAGATGAGCGACGAAAGGGGGGGACACTGGAACAACTGCCTCTCTAATTTTTCAATTCATGGATAAGAGCAGGGCAATTACTTTTTCTTCCCAGAATCTTTTTTGGACGTCAGGACCGGAGCTGTGAGACAGTTCCAATCCAGACGGGCAACTTCCGAAAGAGTGTCCGAAAATAAATCACTACTCTGCCCCCTGACATCACAAAAAGTTGCCGCTGATGTCAATCGAGTTCAAATTAAATTTGTAGTGGAATAATGTAAGATTCTGAAAATTATACCTTTTCTGAAAATCGATGTTTTTACAGTGAAAATGATGAAAATGGAATACTCTATTGTTTTTCGGATTTTGCAATTCTACCAGCGGAAGTTGTTAGAGTTCGCAGATGAAATACATTTTACACATTATTACTAATTTTGCACGAATTAAAAAAAATCAAGTGAGGACAGAATCGCCCAATTAAGGATCGATAGGAATATTGAAACTTCTAGCGTGTTCACACTCAATTGCAGTACTGCATTGAGATTCAATAAAAACTACGAAAAACCTATTAAGCCTTTATCATAACGTCTTCTTTGTTAAATAAATCTTCATTAACTAACCCGTTAAGTTCAGTTATTTCATTATTCAATGAATAGTTGAAAAACGAATCAGTGGGTCGCTTTTCTTAGAAATATGATTAAAGGTATGCCGAAAAATTGCAATTCGATTCCAAATAAAATTTAGGACCGACAAAACAGCATAATAATAAAGATAAAGAAATTTGCGACTGAAGTCTGCCTAACAAACTGAGAAGAAGCAGCGAAAGATGTTATGAAGCGCAAGATGCACTGCCGTCAGGGCAGACACATTTCTTGTTATTTTCCGGGAGAGGCAAACAGATGAAAGGACATCCTCCGTTGGAAACCGCGCATGTATTGCTCAATAAAACGAAAAGGTCGCCGTGATGTGAATTGAGGAAATCTTTTCGAGTGGTCTTAATTGAACGTACATTCGGGGCACTGTCCTGGCACAAAAACAATTCCGAGTAAGTGTCCCCTCCGTCAAGCTGGAAGGGAATGTTGCTTCATTGCCAATCCACTTTCGGTTATACTATTCACGATGCCACTGTGAAAGAATGCATCATTTTTTTCTCCGGAAATGTTTGAACGTTCTCTAGCCTCGCCGACATCTTCGCCAGGCAGTATCCAGAGCGACTTTCCCTGCGCAAACACCAGAAATCCTTCACGGTTTCTTCTCACATTCGCATCCCTTTCATCTGGCGTTTCCACTGTCAAGTTCGCCAGGTTTGCGTTCCCCGTTGGTTCGGACCGGGAAATATTTTTTCGCAAGATCGGCAAATGTTTGTCGTGCCGTATCAGATCGCAAAATATTATCGGATATTTCTGAAAGCTGGTCTGAAACATTTAAGATTTGCAAACCACTCGGATAAAGGATAGAATGAGATTGGCCACCGTGATACCTTTGATTTTTTTATCACATACGAAATATTGGGCTGAAATGAATAAATTTTAGCTGAAATAAGCGGACGAAGATGGAAACATCCGTGTCTTATTCTATTAGTTGGTAGTTTAAAAAATTAGTTCAATTTCGTTCTTGAATTTAAAATTTATTCAAAAAATGGATCAAGAAAAGAGCGTTCCTTATGGCGCTGTTTTAATTTTAAAAACGATGTAATGTGAAAGATAATGTTTTAATTAATAAAAGGAATTTTAACAAATATGCAATTTGATAAATAGATGCTTCCTCTTCAACTACGATAGTAGCTTAATTGTCTTAATAGAATGGACATAGTAAAGATTATGTTTATATTTGGACAGAGTAAAGTATCATGTACTGTGTATCTATTAAAATATATGTAAATTACAAAATATATTTTGAAATATATGTACCGGCTCCGACTGCGGCTCCCAGTGATCCAGCAGCGATAACACCTGCAAACGATAAATACTTTTCGTTTCACGATTCGGTCGCAAGAGCAATACTGATCGGTTGATTGATTTTAATAATTTTTGCTTATTTATTTTGATTTCATTTATTTTAAATTAAATTGGTCATCAAGCGTTTTTGTTGGTCCATAGAGCCGGACAGTCATAAAAGCGTCGGTCGAAGCGTTAGCAGCAGTCACGAGCGGACCGCTACCGAAGAGGAAATTCTCTCCAACGTCGCGCACGTCGACGATTGGGCCGAGGAATCTGCCTCCGAGGTGGAGGAGGAGCCGGCTAAGGAGGAAGATGAAGACTTGTCTGAAGATGAAGAGGCCAAATCGGTGGACCATGATCGCGACCGACGCAATCCGCAGTTCATTCCCCGCAACGGCGCCTACTTCCTCCACGACGGTCGTCTCCAGACCGACGAAGAAGACGAAGCGGATGACGATGAGTCGGGGAATGAGGGGACGGAGAAGGCTGCTGGAACCGGGATAACGGACAGGGACAGGCAGCTGTAGAGGGCGCCACCAGCGACGCTAACAAGGTCAGTGAATCTGCCGTCAGACATGTAGACAGGCAGGCAGACAGACAGACGGACAGACAAACAGACAGAAAGACAGGCAGACTGGCAGACTGGCAGGCAGACAGACAGGCAGGCAGACAGACAAACAGGCAGACAGGCAGACAGACAGATAGATAGACAGACAGGCAGGCAGGCAGACACCCGCCGTCGTCTTGCTTAAGAGTTTGGTGTTTCTTGTTCCACAGAAGTCCAAGTCAAAAAAGTGGCCGCCCAAGAAAGCTGCAGCAGCTTCAGACACGGCGGTCTTCGGGAGCGATAAGAAGGCCAAGAAGGAGCGTGAAGCAGACGCAGCGGAGAAACCACCGGTGGAGGAGAAGTGGGGCCATGATCTGTACGATGAGGCGACCCAGGCGTCCAAGTCGCAGGATGAGATCACCGACCGCTACAGTTATAACATTCGTGACGACGAGCAGGCGCCGCGTGGGAAACGCCCACGTCGGTACGCTCGTCCGCCGGAGATGCGCGGACTCCGGGGCGCTCGTCGCGGAGGTCGCGGAGGCGGTGAGGAACCCGGCGGCAATGAAGAGGTGAGACGAGGCGATGAATACACGAAGACCGGCTCGTTAACGGCCCGTTTTATGTCCTCGGCTATAGGTGGTGGTTGAAAAGGAGAACTACGACGCGGCAACTGGTGCAGTTGAGGAAGAAGCCAAGACACCGCTGCCTCCGCGGGAGAAGTCAGCGAAAGCGCCCCCTGGCGGGCGTCCAGCGGAAGCGCCCCCTGGCGGGCGTCCAGCGGAAGCGCTCCCTGGCGGGCGTGGTTCATCGCGGGGTGCGCGTGGTGGATCATCCTCTTCATGTCGGCCGTTACAGCAGAGAAGTGGAGCCGGCGGTTATGAGGAGGAGAATTATCAGCCCCCGCAGCGTCGTCGGTGAGTAAACGGGAAGAAATTAGAATGGAAAAAGAGTGATTAATGGCAAAGCAGACCGAGTCAGAAAAGGTACAACTCTTTTTTGAAGGTACGACGAAGCTCCGGCTCCGCCGGGCGCAGTTCCGCCTCCTGTCTCGCAGTAGCAGTATGGACAGTATTACGGCGGAGGCAGTGGCGCTGGTGGCCATTAGTACGACCACCATCACGGTGGGGGAGGCGGGAGTCATCAAGCTGGCTACTATCAAGGTGGCGGTTACTCCGGACCTGGTCAAGGCCAAGGCTACTATTAATTAAGGCAATCAATCAATCAATCGATGCAAGCACGATTGCAATTTTATCCATTTTATTATTTATCGGTCAGACTGATTTTTTCCACTTTATTTCCTCCTGCATTCTCTAAAGTATTCTTCTTCCTTGGTTCGGTTTGGTTCGGTTCGGTTCGGTTCGGTTCGGTTCGGTTCGGTTCGGCATACGCGCGCACATTTAGGGTTCCTTTTTTTGAGTTGGACTTGTCGGTTGTTGAGTTTGTTCTTTCTTTTTCCTCACACCAACCCACATCACGTGCACACTCTCGCTCCGCCCATCACACACGTGCGTGTCTGTAACTGCAAGGAGAGCGCCAGCTAACATTCATTCGTGAGTACCGTCTTCCAATTGGTTTGTCTGTTACTTGTTCCCTTAAAATAAAATAAATTGGTCGAATTAAGTAAATAATTGGAAATAAAATGGTCGAATTAAATTAATTTAAATAAATTGCTCGAAATAATTTGCCTTGGCGTTTGTTTGCAGAGTAATATTTCGGACTGCGGATGCGGAGGAACGAGGCGCATCGTCATCATTTTGCTGCGTTGCATTGGGTCGGTTTTAATCGTCCATCGGCGACCATTTAAATTTTATTAACTAGCTAGTTTAGTTCAAACTCTTGTTTTACTAACCCAAAAATTAAAAAATAATTAAGTTGTACTTTTCTTTAATATTCAGTTTTAGCCGAAATTGATTGAAAAATGTCTTTGTTCGTCTTATTTCTCAAATAAATCTAATAACTAACCCGCTTAGTTCAGTTATTTCATTATTCATTGAATGAATTTAAAAACGACCCAATGGGTTGATACTCTTACAAATATATTCAAATGTAGAGTTTGCTGATGAATCTCAATCCGGTTTCGATTAAAATGTATGGACCGACAAAACAACCAAACAAAGATAAAGTTTGTCCAACAAATCGAGAAGAAACTGCGAAAGATGTTATGAAGTGCAGGATGAATTGCCGTTAGGGCAGACACATTTCTTGTCATTTCCCGGGAGAGGCAGACAGATGAAAGGACATCCTCCGTTGGAAACAGCGCATGCATTGTTCACTAAATGGAAAAAATCACAATGATGTGAATTGAGGTGATGCTTTTAAATTGTTTAATTGAACGCACATTTGGGGCACTGTTCTGGGACAAAAACAATTCCGCGTAAGTCTCCACTCCGTCCGGCTGGAAGGGAATGTTGCTTCCTTGTCGATCCACTTTTGGTGATACTATTCACAGTGCCACTGCAACAGAATGCGGGTTAAGGAAAAACAATTCCAGGATTCGCTAGCAATATTGAGTTACTTTGACCAGGACGTCCAGTAAACGCGTCCTTCCGACAATGAGATGCCATAAGAGTATTTCCCCTCACTTCCTATAGCGGAGACAAGTCGTTTGTCTCCTCCATTCAACGAAATGCAATAGATATTTCCAGTATCTGCAGAAAATGATTGGACCAATAATAAGCAGACATTTTGGTTCGGTCAATTTGATTTGTTCACATTTTAGCGGATTATATTTTGCTTTTACTATGACGGAGGGTGTGCAAGTGTCACCGTCAAATATAACGGCCGGACATTACATCAGTCCATTGTCGTCTGTTGCATTGACAGATGCGGACATGAACGTATCAAAAGAGATAGTAAATTGTACAACAAACATCAAGAAACATTCAGTTGTAGATGATTTTATGTTTCTATAACCATGTCAGCTTACTGAAGTCTGCCCAGTAAAGGTCGTTTGCTTCGTAATCCAAAGCCAGAGAATAGGCCCCTACTTCAGTGACCAAGTCACGACGGTTACTTCCATCCATGGAGGCAGTCTCAATGGTTGACGACCAAGAGCGTGACCAGTAGATTGAACTGCAAATGTATAAAAGTGATTGAGATAACGGCAAAAATGTCTTTATTGTAAATCATTCATCGGGCAAGACAGCAAGAGATTCATGGTAAACTCTTCACCTGTTCTTGTTTTTGCGGATTACACTAACGAGATGATTTAGCGGTGGTTCCAAAACTACAAATATTCTCTTGACGTCACTAATGTTTTTTCATTATCTCTATATTCTCTTGATGGGGAAAGATGAAAAATTGTCAGTTTTATACTTCCAAAAATGTTTTAGGCTTTTTACATGTTAAAGCACACCCCCTCCCAGCACGCATGCCGTCTCATCTGGCCGACTTCAATCCGCTTTTAGGTTTTTCCTATGTTTTGGACGTTACCGAACAAATTTCCTGTCACATGAGGTGATTGGTTGGAAGATAATTTTTGGCGTGGCAAATTTTCCACGTGTTGCATTTTGAATGGGAATCAATCGAAGAGCAAACACAATATTATTCTTATTACGTTCTTGGGGTCACTGCATGATTGCTTTTTACTTTCGGATGTTGTTCACATCAGCAAGATTACTAAAAATGAACTTCAACTTATTGAGGTGAGATTCAGATTCCATTGAGATCTACATTTTAAGCGAATACCGGTCGAGGTTGAATATGTCGGACAACTATCAAAAGGCGCATAAACTTTAGAAGACTGGATTGGTCGTTGTATTCTCCCGACCACAAGAGGACAGTTTTATGCCCTAAAAAGTGCACTCTGCGCGCTCCTGCGCCGTATATTTGGACTGGTGTGTGACTCAGGGGGAGGGGGCTTAGTTTAGCTGTAAATTCAGTCCGAGAGAGTACTGTACCTAATGACGGACTTAAAATCGCAACCCTCAATTAACCAAAGCATTCAGTGCATGACAACTGTTAATACCATGAACAAGATCTTTTAGTTAGAGGTATTTATTATCCCGCAACATGAAAAACGGTTGCTAGATTGAAAGTCAATTGCTTCATTTACTTACCCGCGGGAAGGATGCACAGCAAGCGTTGTACTTGAGTAACGGATTCTCGCATCATAAAGGATAGTTTTGTGTCCAGCCTCCAGGTGACTCATCTTTGCTACAAGAATTTTGCTCCGTTGAATCCAAAACACATTTTTGGCAACAAAGTCCACGGCCAATCCTTCAGCTATGCTATCTAGAAATGCAAATCAAGGTTATAATCAGCATCGCTCTTCAGAAAATGTCACCAAATGACTCTATTTGTCATGACGTTTTTTACCGTTCGTGACGACCAGATGATTGTCTGAGCCATCATATCGAGAACGTCTAATTCCCTTTCCCTCAATTGTCCAGTAGAGATGATGGTCAACACAATCCACTGCAACTGCGTTAATGATTTCTCCAGGATTATTTGTAAGCTGTCCAGTGTCGCCATTATCTTCCACAGGTAATCTCCAAAGGGATGGACCCTGAGCAAAAACGAGAAATCCTCCTGTTTTGGGTTGTTCTGTTGTAGTCCGTGGCTCTGAAAACAGGCGGCCAAAATAGACACTGCAGGCGAGGAACAATCTTTCTGCCGCATAATTTCTTTTGGATAAAATCCTTGTTGTACTCACCTTCAAGCTCACCTCGAAAGGAGCATTTAAGAGGCATATGTACAGGTTCATATGCACATTGCCACAATACAGAGCAACCATTTTAATACCAATTATCTTATACTAGTCAGATTTTTGTTACCACAATATTACTTGCAGTACTTGCAGTAACGGACCCATTACAAAGGACGAAATTAGAACCAAGACAGCAGTTAGATTTTTTTTGCCTTTGCAAATTTTAAGGTCTTCAAATCTGTCAATGTTTTTTGACACTGTCTGAAGAGCGCTGTGAAGTTTTCAATGAGAAGTTTGTGAAGTTCATAAAATCAAATGGATTCCGAATTAAGTTTTACCCAAAAATCTCATCTTAAATTTTACCCTCCCAGCCTCGAGGGACAGCTGAGCACCGCTCTCTGCCACAAATACGCGACAGAGACGCAGACATAGACACAGACACAGAGACAGAAACAAACACAGATACAGATGCAAACACAGACACACACACACACACACACACACAGAGACAGAGATTGAGACAGACACTGACACAGACACAGATGCAATTATAGACACAGACACAGATGCAAACAAAGCACAAACACAGACCCAGATGCAAGCACAGAACAGCAGACAGACAGACATACAGACAAACAGACAGACAGACAGACAGACAGACAGACAGATAAACAGACAGACAAACAGACAAACAGACACCCAGGCATACAGACATACAGCCTGGCAGGCACACAGACAGGCATCCACGCAGAGACAAGAGACCAACATGCGTACAAATATTTATTTTATTAAATCGATTATTATCGATTTTTTATTAATTACCGAAGCATGCGTTTTCTACCCCTTTTTCCTTGGCGCCAGGGGTCCGGTTCCAAGCTGTTAGGACCCAATTTGAGCCACTGGTTGTGTTAAAGTGGGCAGGTAAGGCCTTCTCTGCTCGCAGAGGCTCGTTAAGGGTACTAACAAGTCGGGTACTTTAGCGAGGGTACCTGCTGGTACTTTAAAAATGCAATATTTTCGATCTAGTATTTGTCCATGATGCTAATATAGACAGAAGGCATAGTCTTAGTTTTTAGCTGAAATCAATTTCGAGGGTCTGGGGATGGTTTGATCTCAAAGATTTCCAAAATGTCTGAAAATTCTGGAAGTTTTGGGATATTCGTTAAGATTTTAGAATGTTCACAAAACCAAATTCGGACACCGCATGAAAAATCAAAAACGTTTGGAAGGACTTTGAGAATTCAGTAAGATGAAAAACAATTTTTGGGAATTACCGAAGGTTTCGAACGTTTGAGAGGAATTGGGGAAGACTGGGAAGGAAGAGGCATAATAATGATAAACTTTTTTGAGAGACTTTTCTACACAATTATTGACGGCCGCGTTGTCTCTAATAATGTCATCGGGCTTATCACATCACTTACCGTTATTGCTATTTGCTACCGCTGCCGGCGTCACATTGATCAGTCGCTTCGTTAAATTGTCCTTTGTTGTTGCTGCTGAAGCTTGCGTGAATGTGTCGGTCTCCGAATCGTCTGAGGTCTCTGAAATCCTGGCTACTGTAGGCGTTGAAGTAGGTGCCGGTTTGGTCTCCGAATCGAATTGAATGGGATTGGGGAACAATGGGAAGGAAGAGGCAGAATTGGAATGTGCTGGATCGGAATGCGGATAGGATTAAAGTGGTGATTGTTTGCCTAGACGCCAGATGCGACACTCAAAGGTCCTGTGTCGAAGATAGAACGTATATAGTACCTGCAGTTGAAGCCCGAGTCGTCATATGTGTCGCCTTTAATTGCGTTGGCGGTATCGTTGATATTAGGTCCTCAATGGTTGGGTCTGGATCTTCGGTGCAGTTGTACATGATAATGATCTTTTGAATGTCAATCTGGCTCAAACCATTTCGTTGTCCGATGTAGGTTTTTTTGTACTTTTCCTTGGGACGGATGGTCCAGACGTTTGGATCGATGGCAAAATCATACTCGCCATAGTGCATGACCGACTTAAAATCGTATTCCAGGTCAAACGTCGTGCTGTCCGGGAATATTGCAAACTGATCTTTGTCGCCTGCAAAGAAAAATCAGCGACAAAATGGGCCGTTAATCCGTATAAGTGCATTCGTTCCTCTGGGGACATACCCTCTTTGATGTTACTGTAATTTATGTCGACAAATGTATTCCGATCTCTGCGAGACTGCTCGTGATAAAAGCCTATTAAAAAACACAGATAAAATGAGAGGATTCGCATTTGGTTGCTTCAATTCACTGAATTGGAAGATTCTAAACGAACCGATTGCATGCATGAGTTCATGCTCTATCAAACCCAGAGTGCGGAGACAGACAACTAGAACATTAAACATATTTAGTTTGATATACTGTATATAGAAGTACGCGTATCTGCTTTATACTTGCGAGATGGACTTCTTGCGCGCCTTTTCTCTGCCTGCCGATGTAGGAGGAGCATCCGCTAAGCATCAAAATTGATTTCATATACTTAAAATTATAGGAGTGACATGTTTCTTAATTAGTCACAGAACTGGTAAGTGGTAAGGCATACGATGGTGATGGTAATATGTTTAGATAGTTGGGCTGATTTGTTCGCGGCACGAATTTAACACAGGTGTTATCTGCGAAGACGTTCATTGCATTACGAATAGTCTTTTTATCCTGCCAATCTGTAAAGTCGAAAACACGTATTATACAAATGACAATCCTCATGCGTATAACATAGTTATCTAAATTGTACGGAATTCTAACTATAAGCGTCGGAAAGTATATACGGAACAAGCACTTTTCCGTCGTTTTCAGGCCAACGAAACTCTTCACTGGCAATTCCATTTTTTGCCTGTAAATAATGAGCGTGGCATTTTCCAGCTACCATTCAAGGCGGCCATAAATTTATTACACATACCAAGCCGATGGAGTCTGGTTGTGCATTCCGATCAATTCCCTTTATGTCGCCTTGGAACAAGTTGCTGCTGATTAACGGGTTGGCACCTTTATTTGACAACGATTGATTACATTTAAAAATTCACAAACAAATAAATAATTATATTCCGTCAAATATTTTAATGACTAACCGTCTGACTGAGTTGAGTCTTCCGGATTATCCGAAACACGCGTTCTACTAGTACTAATTTTACTTGCCGACTTCCACAGACAGTCTGCTTGCTTAATATCTTTCGTCAGGCACAAGATACCCCCATCACGCACCCACAGCGAGGCACCTGCGTAATTCAACCCCGCAGTTCCAAGCTTCCAAACAGATTCTCCATCAGCATTAAGCATAACCAGATCTCCGTTTCGGAGAAGATTAACTGACACGGGAGGATTGGCAAAGGCGCTTGTCCCTGTCGACCAAATCACATTCCACACAAATGTATCTACTCCAAGGCTCGACCCTACGGATAAATGGGACGCTATATTCTAGCCAGCAAATAAATGTAGGCTTGAAAGTTGCCCTGTTCCAGGCACACTGAGACTATGTTAAACCAGGCGATGATTTTCTAGGAATTACACACTGTATTACAAGCACACTTTGTCATGCTCAAATGTTCGTGTGCTAAACAAGGCAATAATAAAGCCACGGCATAGCATGCGTGACTCGCAGTGCAACTGTTTACATTTTATGCGTAACTCCCACTGTGAGTAAGAATGTGTTTGTTAGTTTTCATCCATGCCTCTAGATCCCCGACCTGATCTCGCAGCCGTAGATGCGTGTATTAATCGGTCTAGTAGAATCGTAACTTGTAATTTTTGTAAGAGAGAATTTTCGAGCAAATACAGAGTCGCCTGTGCCCGAGAGCATGTCAGAAAGCACCTTCAACAAGGGGCTGTTATTTCTACGCAATCGCAACAGGAGGATGGGAGCCATGTTGGCGGACCGAATCGGCAAGAAACAGGTAAAAACTTTGCAGTGGGAGTATTTTGAAATGTTATAATACATGCGGCAAATGACCAACTGTTCAATCTTTCTGAATGTTTCACTCGTGATCATGTAGCTGTACATACTTACAACTTTACTTGCAGCAGATACAACATTCTATGCCGTATTTGCACCTATCGATGACGTACATATACCGGACGTTGTTCCACCTGAGGAGTCCCAGCCTGGCGTGCTTTTTGGGATTCTCTGTCTGAACTTTGCACTTACGCAAAAGGCAATGGCTGCTGTTCTCGCTCTTCTAAAGCTGCAGCTGGATTTCTCGGAAGTCAGAAGCGTGAGTGACGTGTTGGATGGATTGGAGATGCCACTTACTGTCACCCACAAGGTCTGTCGCACCTGTAACGAAGACCTGGATCTTGGGTTGTGCTCACCCGAATGGTACTTTAATTTTTTATTATTGATTTGCAGATACTAATTAAGTGACATATATGCCTGCTTAGCTACATTAATTTCAATGATAATATTTTATCACTACAGCGAGGAGACCCTTGATGAGTCCTACGTTTCTGCATCCCTGCGTACTCAATTACAGCACGTTCTAGAAGGTACAAAAGTCCGCTTCAATACATGAGGTGCCAGTGCAATAGGCTACTGTAGTTCGACAACAATCAACAAGCAAACCCTTGAAATATTGCCTTTCCAAGGCGACGTGCGAATACAATTACCAATGTTTAGGTGAAGCCGTTTTTCAACCGGACACTACCAACTACAGACCGAACAACCGCATCAGTGATATCACCGACGGCGAAGCGTACCGTACGTGTCACACCAGAAGCAGAGAACGTCTAGAGCTAAGGTCAGCTGATGATGTCTTGGTCACGCTGATCTTAAACACGGATGGCCTAGTTGTTAATAAAAGCGGTTGCGAATCTGCTTAGCCTGTGTTCGCCTCTATTGCGGAAATTCTGCCAGGTCGCCGTTTTATGAGTGACAAGATTCTGAATCTATCCCTCTGGCAAGGTGGAGGAAAGCCGCCCATAGAGCTGATGCTTGCCGATCTTGATGCTGCAATCGAAGAAGTCAACGTATCGGGAGGTAAACGTCTGATCTCGCTCGGAACTAGTCGTAGTAGAAATAAAATTAGATAAGCTACTAGTTTTTTTTATCAACTTAAACTATAATATCACTAAATATTTTTAGTTTAGTTTCTGTTAGCAATTAAAACCTTTGTTAAGGTTTAAGCGCATTATTTATAATAATTATTTTCAGTTTTTTTAGGTTTTTCGCAATTCGATCTTAAATTACTAAAACTTTGAGCTAAGCTTGTCGAGAAAAAAAAAATTACTAAACGGATAGTTTTAGTATAGCTTTTCCTATTGACCATAGTTTCAGCACCTCAACCAAAAGCGAAATTCGCTAAGCCATGTTGTCGTAGGCATTCCAATTAGAACGGCCTCCGGTCTCGTCAAAGTTTTTGTGCATGCGCCTGCTATCGTAGCAGATATGCCAGCAAAAGCGATGCTACGGAATGCTGTGAACTTTAACGGAGCCCATGGATGCAGTTTGTGCGACATTCGAGGACACTCCACAGAGAGCGGTGCCGGGCACTGTATGAGCTATGCGCAACAGGCCGGTGAGGTCCCTGTTCGAAGAACGCATCAGTCAACCATCCAACAAGCCGAAGAGGCTGAGCTACAAGGGACAACGGTAAATAAATAAATTATATTTCAATTAATGGCTTTCTTTTTTCACATTAAAGAATTATTAATCTGCTATATTACATATACTGTAGGTTTGCGGGCAGAAAGGCCTTCCTGCGTTGCAGAGTCTCCGTCACCTCGACTACGGATTGTGTTTTCTACTGGACGAGATGCACTTTGCGCTACTTGGCGTTACGAAGAGGTTCTTCACCGTTTGGTCGGAACATACAACGGCGCCATACCACCTCAGCAAAGAACAGGTCAGCAAACTAACAGTGCTTGCTTAGGTGATTTATAGGTAGACCCAGGCCCCACAATAGTCGGGAATATGGAGAGTACACATTAACTAAACTAAAAAAAGGACTAAAATTAAACTAATTATTTAGTAATTAAGTCCTTAGTTTTTCAAAAAAGCGAAGCAAAAGTTTTAGCCAAGACCAATTTTAATGGGAACTAAAATTAGTCAACTGATTTTGATTAAAACTAAACTAGAAGATTCATCAACTAAAAAAACTAGCTGAAAAGTCTGAAAAGTTTCTTTAGTCGATTAAACTTCATAACTTGATTTTTCTGAGATTTCTGAAATGACTAAATCTTTGCCAACTCAATATAATACCAGATGAAATACATTCTGATTATCAATACAATTTTTCATAACGAAGCGGAGCTGTGAGCTGGTCATCACAAAAGCGCCGGTTGCCCTTAATGTCATTCGTTTTATAGGTAGCGGAATTTGAGCGCCGCCTGTTATCATTTCAACCTCCTGCGGAGTTTACGAGACTTCCCCGAAAATTAAAAGTTCCCAGTATAAAGCCAACGAATTCCGCGCGCTCATCAATCACTACTCCGTCTACTGTCTGGACGGTCTGCTCCCTAAGAAGTACCTCGACCACTGGCGATTGTTCGTCTCAGCATATAAGACTGCGTGTTCCGGTTCGATTCATCCAACTGAGCTCCTAGGAGTTGGGAAGCTCTTAGCCAAGTTTGTTGATGAAACCGTAACACTTTACGGTAAGCATGAACGGGTATATTTGTTAGCACTGGCGGTGTTTTCTCAAGGCCCACAATTCTAACGTAATTTTGCATTTCTTTCGTTTTCTGTAGGCAAGAACATGTGCGGCATCAATGTTCATTCTCTTGTACATATGCATGAGATGGTGCAAATGTGGGGTCCTCTGTGGGCATACTCCCTGTTCCCGTTCGAAAAGAAGAACGGTTGGATAACCAGACATTGCCACGCCAAAACCAGTATACTGCGTAGTGTTATGATGGCGCTAACCGGCTCTCAGGTTCTTCGCCAGACAGAGAGGCTGATCACTGTTAAGGCAGAACGTCGACTGCTCAATAAGCTTCGAGGGAAGAGGTAATCATTTTTTTAAATAGGAACTTAGTTATAAACTTAGAAAGTAAAGTAATAAGTTGAGAACTAGTCGGAGGAAGGTTACCGTAGTGTGCAACATTAAAAAAAGTAATTTTGGATGTAACTATTTGATAATTAGAATGTCAGAGAGTGCATGAACAGTAACTTGTTTCGGGAAATAGTCTGTTCCCCACTGGCCGAACTGGTTCAAGAAAAACGGAAGTTTCGTTTTTCTTTTCAGATGCACGAAAGGTATATCTGGTGAGAATTGGATCACCCGTTCGGTTCCACGACTCGGAGCGGTCCACCCACTTTTAGCTGCCTCTCTGGGCCCTTGCGTGACCACGCACAACTTGCGTTTTGTGACGCACGCGGAGGTCGACCGGATCACAGTATGGACCTCGAACTACACCCGCGCAACTCGAAAATGTTCGCGTTACTTTTCGATGACCGACAACGCTACTGGTGAGCATGGATTCGTTGAGGTCTTGCATCTTGCAATCTGCCAGCAATGCAGGAGGATGTGGGCCCAGTGTCGTGCTCTAGATGGAACGTATTATGGCGTTTCGACGCAGTATACGGTCACTTTATCAGAGTAAGAAATTCTAACGAATATTTAAGGCAATATTATTTATTATGGCTATAATATTAGAAATTGCGCTGCTTCTATAATCATTAAAAAAAATTAATATTAGGCAGTATCGAATGGAATGTGACTAAAAGTCCCCGTGTGTTATTTATAGCAGACCTTAAACAAATTAAGAACATCTTTTATATTCTTTACAGGCTAAAGTTCGTGGATGTGTCTACATGCTCGTTGAAACCATGCGTTGTGTCACACTATTTGGGTGCAAGGTTTATTTCGGTCGTGTCTGAGAAAGTATACTCTGACTGATTTAATTCAATCTGTGTGTTGTTGATTAATTATAAAAAATACGAATTTTTAAATACACCCAGAAACAAGGAGCTCCTAGCGAAGAACCAGATTGAGTATTCTATGCAAGTGGCGGAGGCGCTGTTTAAACCGCTGACCGAAATTAAGAGTCCGACAATCAGAGAGGCAGTTGTTGAGTCAATTAGTTAGTCAGTCAGACAGTTAGCCAGACAGTCAGAGAGGCAGGTAGACAATCAGTCAGTCAGACGCAGACATACAGACAGATAGAAACATAAATTTTCATAAATACGTTTGAGACAGCTGATACCATTTGCATAACTCCTGGTGGAGCGATTTTGGTTCCGAACTGTGAGTAACCGAAGTATATTTTTTTCTCCTATTTGTAGCTAGCTGTGCGACTTAAAATTATTTCACCGAAAACTTGTGAATAAACGTGCTGGACCGACATGGTCACTTGTCGGTATTCCGAGTAATACATCAAGGTCCATTGTCTCAATAGGGAAAGATCGTTCCGAGTAAAGCGAAAGCTCCTTGAAATTTACTTCATGGTTACATGTCGGTATTTAGAGTAATACATTGAGATCCATACGTCGAGTAATACATCGACTCAATAGCAAAATAAAATTCCGAGTGGAGCGAAAGCTCCTTGAGATTTACTCATAAATACAGCGTGCATTGAGCCTTGAAAATGCCTATAAATGCGATGTAATGTAGTTAGCCTTGTTTTCATTTTTTCTTCACCATCTAGACGGCTGAAAATATCCGAGTTCTCGTTTTTTTTCAATTGAATTTTGAAAATATTTCTTGTGTTTCCATCAATCGCAAAATCTTTCCGCGCTTTTTTTATTTTGGTAGTAAAATCTGAGCGCAATGGCCTCAATTGTCTACTGGTACAGTGATCCGGTACCGAAAGTGAGTGTCGTTTCAAACAGTTCCCTGCGTATTGATCCTGGTGTGACAGTTCGAGAGAAGATGAAGTGCGATGCCAAATGGAAAGGATTATACTATCCGTGCCTGATAGTACAGCTGGACAACGGTGAGATTATACTGTTTCACGTTGGCTCTTGCGCAAAAAAAACCATGTTTTATTTTTCTTGCTGTTTTTTACGTGACCAGAGCGTACGAAACTGGAGTTGGACAAACTGCTCTTCGGAAACGAGCAAGACTACAAAACACTCGGCGAGCTGTACCTCAAGGAATCATCACAGGTAAGAAAGGCAAAAACAGAAAGTAGTTAATTAATTGTTTTAACTGATTGTTTTAACTAATAAGTTTTTTTAATTTATTAAAACTTAGTTACTGAAGGTTTTTGGTTTAGTTTTTCACTGCTGAAACTATTAGTCCAGATTTAGTCAAATTAGTTGAGTAATTTTAGCTTTTTAGATTTTTCATGTTAAATCTTTAGTTGCTAAAACTTCTAATTTAGTTTTCAGTTGATTAAAAAAACTAAACCCTAAACTCTAGTTTATAAAAACGTTAGGCTAGTTTTAGTTTAATTTATTTATATTAGTTTAGTTTCTCCATCCCTAAATTCACAATTTTATTACTGAATTGCACTAGAGCTCTTCACGCTGTAGCTTGGTGAAAAAAACTAGATTTGTTGATTTAGGTATCTGAGGCTGTCGACCAAGCGCCCATTTCATCGAACAACCAGGCTCCTCGCTCCCCTACATCAGCGACCGCTATACAGAGTAAGTCAAGTAACGAATGTATTTCTTCTGTCTTTTGATAGCTGTCAATTTGTTCATATCAAATTTCCCCATTCGATATATAATGTCGATGATAATTGCTGCGACTATTCCAGGCTCTGTTGATCAACTTGGTCCCTCCGAAATTGCTGTTGGTGACTTGGCCCCAACCGCATCGGTGACCGCGGTATCATCTGAGGTGACGTTTGCTCTTCCTGGGTCCGGTGTAGCTCCACATCATGCGTCACCGAACGGCAATCCTAGCAGTTCTCAACCGGCACAGCAGCTGTATTTCCATGCTCCTCACTATGATCAAGCTGGACCATCGCCTCATCCAGCTAGCGTGGGTACCACGTACCAGGGTATGGCGGCTCCGCCGACTTACTCGCCGCCTCCAATATTCTCCGGTTACGGTGGTCATGCTGCCCCACACGATTACCACCACGGTTACATGCCTCAACCTATGGCGCACTACCCACCCCAGCCCCAGTATCACTCTCCATATGGTGGGCACTCACACCAACCGTACAACCACGGTGGAAAGTTGTTGGCTGAGCAGGTATCTTTATGAACCAATTTGGGGACGTGTTGGGCGCCTTCTTGCAAGATCATTGCTAGGGATGCAAAACTAAATTTGTCTACTATAATTAGATATTGTAGTCAACTAAAAATTAGTTACTACGGATTTCGTGTATTTTTTTAAAGTAACTAACACGTTGTCTCGTTTCAGTTTTAGTTTAATTATTTTTAGTTTGCCTAGTTTTTACCTGTTAAATTTAAACTTTTAGTTTGGTGCTTTTAAGAAACCAAACAAAAAATAAAACAAAAAATTTAGTTAATTAAGGTTACTTAGTAAAGTTTCAGTTTAGCGATTTTAGTTTTTCCATCTCCACTCAAAAGATTTTTGGCGGACCGCCGGTTGAGAAATCTTAACAGAGGAATCTGATTCTTTGTGCAATCTAGTTTGCGGACATGCGGAAAACTTTTGAACAAATTGTTTCGGTAAGTAGAGTTAAGGAAGTATGCCATTGTTACTTAAAGTTTTGTTTACAGGTATAGTCACCTTATTTGTTTTTAGAAGCAACAGTCAGAAACGTTGGAGTATGAGAAACGCATTGGTGGTTACGAAAAGCTGCTGAATGATGTTCAGAAAGAGCTCAAGGAGCTCCGAGATAAGGTATGCGACGATTTAGCTTTTTCGGCCAAGTTATGGATTTTTTATGCGAACTGTTTGGCAGTTCTTTACTCATACTAAACGATAAGCGACTGTTGCCTTTGCAGCTCCAAAATGGCGATTTTCAGTCGGCACACAGCAAGAGAATCTCCAAGGACCCCGTTCTGGTGCGTAAGTCTGGTCGCTGTCGTTCTTTCACAGTGCTGTATGTGTCTGAATCAAGAATGATCCGTACAGGTCAAAATGCTGCTTAAGCATACCGTTTCCGTTGCCATCCGGGAAGGAATGCGGGGCTTGTTCAGCAAGGAGGAAATGCTCAGCTCTGTGCTGAAGGAGAAGAACATCAAGCACTCCAAGCTTGGCACCAGGGTTCTGAACGATGCGAAGCTAAGCACACTTCGTGGTAAGTCTGACGCAAATTGTTTCCCAATCTTTACAATGTTTGTGAATTGGACCAATTTATTAATTTTAGTATGGTGATCTAAAAATGTGCATATTGACAGCTAAAAATTTACTGGATTCCATATTCTAAATATTTCATTTATTTTTGTTGCAGATTTTACCAACATCTTCATCAGCGAAAAGAATCTAATGACCATCTCGGACGCTGATTTTCGACAGCGCGTTAGCGTGTACTTACAGGTAAAGATAGGAAAACTTAATTAAAGCAATTAAATTTAAACTTTTTCGGTAACCAATTGTTCAGTTTTGGTTTTTCTGGGTTCTTAAACAAACCAGACTGAAAAATGCAGTTAATTAAAATTTAACTGATAAGCTAATGAAACTAAAATTTGTCCATTTACTGCGACTCACGCTACAGTAAAAACCTTAGTTACTAAAAAAAACTGAACTAAAAAATTTCAGTAACTAATTTTTAGTTTACAAAAAAGACCAATTAGTTGAATATCCGTTCTTGTCATCTCTACTTGCAGGAAATCAAGAGCAAAACACCGAAACAAAATGCCGGCGACATCAGCATGAATAGCAGCAGCACGAGCTACATCAACGACAGTTTCATCCAAGACGAATAACGAGATTTTACATTGTTACGTCCAGTAATCTTGTAGTTGTTTTTATCAGTTATGCTGGCCCAAGTAATGTCCATTTTTATGTCCCTTCTTTAGTTACGTTTACGCTTACGCTCTTTAGCTGTTCTTGCGTTGAACTGTCGTTCGCCCATGGGTTATTGTATCCACGACCAAAAATACCAAATCAAATTTTTATTTGCCCATCAGCCTGTAACGTCATTCGTTAACCGATAATTTAAACGACTCGTGATTGGATGAATTTCGAGGGAGGTTCCTAAAAATCATCCCTATAAACAGCCTTGAGTCTTGCAAAAATAAGTGGCAATATTACAGGCTGGATAACAGCCTTTGCGGCAGGTCACTTAAAATGCCAAGAAAGTATTGGAGTTTTGGCCCTGATTTTGCAGAGAATAAAGCCTTACTTTATCCTCTAAAACAAGGCTATTTCAAGGCAAAAAACAGTCACGAGTTATCCGTAGGGGAGAGCTCGAGGTCGCCGTTAGACTTCATTGACAGTCTGCTTTTCTTATCGGGAGAAAAGAGAGTTTGTCCTTTTCGCAAACCAGTTTCAGGAAGTATTCTGGATGCAGAGCTGCTATCAATGCAGACATCGTTAGCGTCAGCTCGAATGCGGCAACCGTTGGAGCATTTCCGTACCAAACCGGGATCACTTTCCAAGTCGCAGCTGTAGAGGCTGTCAGGTGCAATGTCGGTGAAGTTGCAGGCCGACGGAAGGGCTGCTCCGCAGTGATTTTCTGTGTCTGTACAACAAGCTGATTCCACCAACTCTGGTGAGTTCCAGCATAATATCCAAATTATTGCCAACAATAATGGCAAAATAGTGCTCATGATGAAAGGGAAGTTTTCCAATGAAAAAAGAATATGCGTGTACACTATGACCAACACTACTAGATGCCCATGCGGTTCTTCAATTAACTTCTTTCTCCATTCACTATGCAAGGTACTCGCTTGTTTGACTTGTAAAAAAGTTGGTTATTTCCGGTTCCTCGGCTTCAAAAAACCTCCGGGCCCGTCTGCCGGGAGGGGAAAACACTGTTCACAAACCAATACTTTCTTTGTGAGAATGGCAAGTGAAAGTAAGATGCCATGGGCCATATGCAGTTACAATTTTCACATAACAATTACGTGCACTCCGGGCTAGGATAACGAAGTAATGCTCTTGCAGTGCGCGAAGCTAACGCGGCAGTACAGTACCGAAAAAATGCAAAATAAGCGAACTTTGAATACCCTTACTATCAAAAGATGAACTTTAGAGGACTCGGATTAGCCGTTGTATTCTTCCGACTTCAAGATACAGTTTTATGCCCTAGAGTGTGAACATTGCCCGCGCATGCACCGTATATTTGGACCGATGTGTGACTCGGGTGGAAGGGGGGTTCAGCTGTCCCTTGAACCGGGAGAATACTGCACCTGTTAACGCATTATAAATCGCAATCCTTGACTGCAAAAGCAATCAGTGCATGACAACTGCTATGCCTTGAGCAAGATATATTGGTAAACGCTAAAAAAACTAATTTAAAGTTTTACTGAATTTATTACTGCACAATGTAAGATGAAGGTCAATCGCTTCATTAACTGACCCGGGGGAAGGATGCACGGCAATTGCTGAGGTTCTTTCGATTCCCGTATGTGAAATGATAGTTTTGTGTCCAGCCTCCAGGTGACTCATCTTTGCGACAAGAATGGCACTGCCTTGAACCCAAAACATATTTCCAGACACAAAGTCCACAGCCAATCCGCGATATATATCAGCTTAGAAATGAGAATCGATGCTATAATCAGCATCGCTCTCCAGGAAGTGCCACCAAATGACGTTATGCGGTATGACGTTTTTACTTTTGGTTACGACCAAATGATTGTCTGAACCATTATACCGAGAACGTCTAATTCCCGTTTGCCAAATTGTCTAGTAGAGATGATGATTAATGCAATCCACTGCAATTGCCATATTTTCTTCTCCAGAAATGTTTAAAAGTTCACTTGTCTTGCCGACATCTTCGCCAGGCAACTCGCCCTGCGCGAACACCAGAAATCCTCCACGGCTTCTGCTAACATTCGCATCCCTTTCACTTGGCGTTTCCATTTTGAAAAGATTGAAATATTAAAAATAGCTCTACTTCAGATGTAAAGCAAACCCTCGGACGGACCGTTAAGCGTATTGTCAGGTGTGAGTAGAGCATAGGCATGCGCAGCGGCGTAACGGACTTTTCGGGGAGGGGGCAGTTTAGCCGAGGTGGGGCAGTTTTTCTTATGAATAGAAATTAAAAATCGCTCCCCGAAAGCGGACTGAATTAATTAAGAGGACCACTAGCCCTAGTGCGCCCCCCGTTACGCCTCTGGGCATTTTTCAGCACTTTGTGAGATTGTCTTTTTCGCAATCTCACAAATTGCGATCCAGGTTTACGGCTATAACCTCCTTAACTATGTTCCAATTGAACTTTGCAATTTGCTGCAAAACAAATTCCGAACAATGAGAAGGCGAAACACACTTGATTCAAGAATGTACCCAATATTCCACCTAGTGTTCCCGTTCATGGTGTAATTTGAGTAATTGTGGGGGTCTAATTCCAATGTGCCGCGACGTATCGTACACCGATATTTGGTGTGCCGACTTTTGGTAACAGACTTTTGGTAATCGTACATATGGTACAGGCCGACATGTTTTACGAGTCGACAAATGATTTGGCGACACATCGTACCCCGACAATAAGCATAAAGGTACATTTCGTTCTTCGCGACCTTTGGTTTACCGATAATTATTACTTTTGCTGACAAAATAACATAGCTAGTACAGTTTTCCGCTCGCCGATTACGGTGCTCGCGCGAAGCGCGTGCGCAAAATCATCTCAACACTGACAGCATGGTCTCAATACCATCGTTTCCAATACTTCATCTATCGTGTGATACTGTGATTTTTGAAGTTGAAATCATTTAACAGTCCCAAAATGTTTTAGGCTTTTTACATGTTAAAGCATGCTACCCAGCACGATTGCCGTCTCATCTGGCCGACCTCAATCCGCTTCTAGGTTTTTCCTAAGTTTTGGACGTTACCGAACAAATTTCCTGTCACATGAGGTGATTGGTTGGAAGATAATTTTTGGCGCGGCAACTTTTCCACGTGTTGCATTTTGAATGGGAATCAGTCGAAGAGCAAACACAATATTGTTGTTGTTACATTCTTGGGGTCACTGCATGATTGCCTTTTACTTTCGGATGTTGTTCACATCAACAAGATTACTAAAAATGAACTTCAACTTATTGAGGTGAGTTTCAGATTCCATCGAGATCCACATTTCAAGCGAATACCGGTCGAGGTTGAATATGTCTGACAACTATCAAAAGGCGCATAAACTTTAGAGGACTTGATTAACCGTTGTATTCTCCCGACTACAAAAAACAGTTTGATGCCCTAAAAAATGCACTCTGCGCGCTCCTGCACCGTATATTTGGACCGCTGTGTGACTTGGGGGGGGGGCTCTGTTTAGCTGTAAATTCAGTCCGCGAGAGTACTGTACCTAATGACGCACTTTAAATTGCAACTCTCGATTAACCAAAGCATTCAGCGCATGAAAAATGTTAATACCATGAGCAAGACCTTTTAGTTAGAAGTATTTATTATCGCACAACATAAAACCGGTTGTTAGGTTGAAGGTCAATTACTTCATTAACTAACCCGCGGGAAGGATGCACAGCAAGCGCTGAATATAAGTTGATTCTCGTATCTGAAAGGATAGTTTTGTGTCCAGCGTCCAGCTGACTCATCTTTGCTACAAGAATGTTGCTGCCTTGAACCCAAAACACATTTCTGGTAACAAAGTCCACGGCCAATCCCTGAGCTATGATATCTAAAAATGCAAATCAAGGCTGTAATCAGCATCGCTCTCCAGAAAATGCCACCAAATGACTCTATTTGTCATGACGTTTTTTACCGTTCGTGACGACCAGATGATTGTCTGAGCCATCATATCGAGAACGTCTAATTCCCTTTGGGGGACTTGTCCAGTAGAGATGATGGTTAACACAATCCACTGCAACTGCCGTATTAGATTCCCTAGGAATATTTGTAAGCTGTTTAGGGTCGCCATTATCTTCCTTAGGTAATCTCCAAAGGAATGGACCCTGAGCAAAAACGAGAAATCCACTTGTTTTGGGTTGTTCTGTTGTAGTCCGTCGCTCTGAAAACAGGCGGCCAAAATATACACTACAGGCGAGGAAGAATCTTTCTGCCGCATACTTTCTTTTAGATAAATCATTTTTTCACTCACCTTCAAGCTCACTTCGAAAAGAGCATTTAAGAGGCATATGTACAGGTTCATACCCACATTGCCACAATACAGAACAACCATTTTAATACCTTTCATCTTATACTAGTCAGATTTTTGTTACCACAATATTACTTCCAGTACTTACAGTAACGGACCCATTACAAAGGACGAAATCAGAACCGAGAAAACAGTTAGATTTGTTTTGCCTTCGCGAATTTTAAGGTCTTCAAATCTGTCAACGGATTTTAGACACTGTCTGAAGAGTGCTGTGAAGTTTTAAATGAGAAGTTACACAGACACAGACACAAACATAAACATAAACACAAACACAGACACAGACACAGATGCAAACGCAGAGACAGAGACAGAGACAGACACAGACACAGACACAGATGGAAACATAGACACAGACACTGACACAGATGCAAACACAGACACAGACACAGGCACAGACACAGACACAGATGCAACACAAACACAAACAAACACAGAGATAAACACAGATGCAGACACAGACACCGACACACCGATCCCAATGGAGTTGGAGATTTTTGGAGTTCGGAGTTGATCCACCCGGAGTTGGCCCGAAGTTGGAGTGGAGTTGGAATTGCTTTTTTCCGGAGTTGCAAATCTCTGGTTCAAAATACACCCCAACAGTACCTGTTACGCCTTGATGACATCCTTCGCAGTAAAACACCCTGGAACTCTTAAATGCTCCACATTTTCCACCGCTTAATTTATCATTGTTGCACGACTGGACACAAGCTTCATCGTCTCCGTCACACTGCCCGGAATAGCTCTCGCTGAAGCACACCTTATCTGTGCCTTGGCTTGGCCTCACAATAGCACAAAATAAAATGAAGTTGATGCATAGCTGCACTTTCAACATTTTGATACGATTGGAGTGCAGTTATACGTCGCCAGATCTGACGACACTGGTATGTTATTAAACAAATTTAAAGAACAATTAGATTTTGAAGAAACCCGATAATTTTAGGGGAACGCGCTCGGTTAAACAGAACACACGTAAAGAAAAGCCGGGGGTTGATTGCTTCAAATGTCGATACACAAGACAACAGCCTGTTGATTGTAGATTGCATCAACATTTAAATTCCGAAGGAATTACAGCCATTGATTCTTTGATTGGTTTAATTTTTCATCATTTTCGCACAAGACTTCTGCGTAACAGTGGTGAGGTCGGCCTGTACTTCATTGATCGATTGGGGGGTTGGTGACCTTGCAATGCCTATGATTGATTCTTGATTGAAGAAATGCGACATAGTGCGTTGTTTTACTGCCCTTGATTGGCTGATTGCTGTGGTTTTCTGGGAAATTTAGAAAAGAAAATCTTCCACCCAAGCCTCGTCTCAAGCGACCCGCTTCCTATCCAATTTTGGAATCAGAAGTCAACATTTGGGTCTGCTCTCAAAGAGCGAAATATCGGATTGTGCGCCATTGCGACATCAAAGAAAAAGCGCTCGAAATAGCTCAGCGGCTGGCGTATACAAGCTTCAAGGCGTCGAATCATTGGGTGTTAAGTTTTAAAAAAAATTTCAGCTTTTCCTACCGTGCCACGACTCATGATTCGAGGAAAGCTTCTTTTAGTGAGAAGGATAAGGTAGCGTAACGAAGTTGCTAGCAGTCACTTCAGTTGATTGATCTATTAGCTTATAAAACGTTGGTCATTATAACCGTCGATTGATTGGTCGTTCAGCTTTTTGTTGATGGGATTGATTGGTTTGATTAGAATACACGCTCGGCTACGGTTGATTGGTCTATTGACTATTTCTATTTCCGTCATTGACTTAAGCGGTTGATTGATCGATAGGCGCAGCAGGGCGAATTCTTCCAAGAAGTATTGGAGAAAAACAACTTTCGGAGACTCCGCCTGGCTCACATCAAGAACATGGATCAGACTAATGTCCGATTAGTCACTCCGTATACTCGAACGATATTGATGATTGATTAGCAATGCTTGATTGATCTCTTGCGGCGTGCATGCACAGGCCAAAAAGTTGCTCAATCAGAGTTAAAGCCAACCACTTAGCGTGCCCGGGCGGCTCGAACTTCGATCGCTTAGATTTATGGCCACGTGCGCAATGCTAATAGGGCCGGGTGTTATTTTCTGTACCGGCCGGTGAAAATAATCGAGCGTTCGATTTAACCGAGCGTGTTCCCCTAAAGTTATCGGGTTTCTACAGTATCTGGCGCGACACGTTTGCAATCACTTCCGGGAAGACCATTTTGGACCAGGGATGATAAAGACTAAAATTACGGAACGAAATCATTTTCTCAGTTCGCTAAAAACTAATTGCGAAGGAATTTAGTTTTTTATTGACTGTTTCAGTCGGAATTG
This sequence comes from Hypsibius dujardini, assembly GCA_001579985.1. Lineage (NCBI taxonomy): Eukaryota > Metazoa > Tardigrada > Eutardigrada > Parachela > Hypsibiidae > Hypsibius > Hypsibius dujardini. Next base: position 9,276 of record LRSR01010784.1, on the reverse strand, counting down.
TAAAGAGAAAATGGACGAGCTGTTGAACGAACTCCAGGCTGAGCAGAAACAGAAAGTAAGACGCTGATTTTAGTGATGATGCTTGATCGATTGATTGAGTAGCTTCACAGCCTGAGGACTATAAAAATATGGTACATGTTGTTTCCGAATTTCAATTTTTTTTTCTAGTGTAAAACGTACAACTAAAAACGAAAAATAATTTTAATATTTATTCAACATTTTTTATACAAAATTTGTTTATATTACTCACATTTCCGTCTTTGTCTCCTTTTTAGAAGTTCCTGTGGTGGAGTGGTCCTTCTTGGACAAAGAGCGTCCGAAGTATCGTGGGGTTCTATAAGGGACTGGACGGCAAAGCAGACATTTGGGTCGCCAAGGATCTGCTGGAAAACGCTCAGACCAAGGACAATGACGTCCATTCCTACGCTAGTTTGCTGATGTGGGGGGCGTGGTTGTGTCAGCCCAGGACTTTATCGCTTCTCAGGACGTCAAAGTGCCGGGCATTGCATTTGTCAAACTATTTGGCACGGAGAATATGGCGGCCTTGCACCGTAGGTTGGAGTTTTGCCTTTAGTTTGTTTTAACACGTGCGTTTGATCATGTTGAATAGCCTTAAACATATTTCGCAATTAAAAGTTTATGTTTGATTCAGTTTTTTTACAGCAATAAAAGAATTGGAAAATTATTTAGTTTGTAGTTTTCTTCGACATGGGCAGACCGAATTCAGTGGTTCATTTTATTTTTCAATTTAATTTTTGAATAATAGCCTTATAATAGCCGGTTGAATAGCCTTATCATTTTTCAAGTCACATCGCTGCCTCTCGCCTGCTGAAGGTAAACGAATTGAAGGACAAAAAAAGCGGTCGGAAATGGAATGCCGAGATGAAATACCCGAATGACTTGACGAAGACCTGGAGGCGAACTTTTTACGATCATGGAACTTCAGCGAAAGAATCTGCGTAACCTTGGCTGCATTGCCATGATCTGGTGCGGCAGCTTCTTTTCTTCTCAAGAATCGAAAAATATAATTCACTTGAGCTTATTAGATGAGTTTAATCGGATTTGTTTACTGAGTAACGGTAAACTCGGATAAAAATAAATGCGATCTTACATATTATGTATGACTTGGTGATTTCCTTGGTACTTGGTACGTTTTGTGGTGACCGTACATAATGTGTAGATACAAGCCGTTCTTTCTACGTACACATTTAAGGGTACCATTAAATTTCAATTCGGTTTCGATTGAAATTTTGAACTGACAAAACGACCAAACAAAGATAAATAAATCTGCGACGAAATTTTGTCCAACGAATCGGGAAGAGATTGCGAAAGAGGCTATGAAGTGCAGGACGAATTGCCTTCAGGGCAGATACATTTCTTGTTATTACCCGGGAGAGGCAGACAGATGAAAGGACATCCTCCGTTGGAAACAGCGCATGCATTGTTCACTAAATGGAAAACGTCACAATGATGTGAATTGAGCTAATACTTTTGAATTGTTTTTGGATTGAACGCACATTTGGGGCACTGTTCTGGCACAAAAACAATTCCAGTTAAGTCTACACTCCGTCCGCCTGGAAGGGAATGTTGCTTCATTGTCGATCCACTTTTGGTGATACTATTCACGATGTTACTGCGACAGAGAACGCGGATTAAGGAAAGACAATTCCAGGATTCGCTTGGAATATTGAGTTACTTTGACCAGGACGTCCAATAAACGCGTTCTTCCAACAATGAGATGCCACCCGAGTATTTCCCCTCGCTTTTTTGGGCCGAGACAATTCGTTTGCGTCCTCCATTCAACGAAATGCATTCGATATTTCCAGTATCTGCGGAAAATTATTTAGCCGACAATTAGTTTCAGTTCATTCGATTAGTTCGCATTGTAGCGGATCATATTTTCGCTTTACTCAGACAAAGAGTGTGCAAGTGTCACCGTCAACTATGAAGGCCGGGTATTACATCAGTCCATTGTTGTTTGTTGGATTGAGAGGTGCGGACATAAACGCATCAAAAGAGACGGTTGATGAGTTGATGTTTCTATAATCAAGTCAGCTTACTGCGGTCTGCCCAGTAAAGATCGTCTGCTTCATAATCCAAAGCCAGAGAATGGGCCCAAACTCCAGTGACCAAGACTTGACGATTACTTCCATCCATGGAAGCAGTTGAGATTGTTCTGTCAGAATCTGACCAGTAGATTGAACTGCAAATTTATAAAATTGATTGAGATGGCGGCAAAAATGTCTTTATTGTAAATCGTTTTTCGGACAAGACAGCAAACAATTCAAAGTAAGTTCTTCACAGGTCCCTGCTTCTGTGGATTACAATAACGAAATGATTTAGCGATGGTAAAAAAAATTACAATGAATCTCTTGACGGCACTATTATCTTTTCATTGATGGGAAAAGTTGAAAAACTGTTCGTTTTATAATATGATTTATGAAGTTGAAATTAAATAAGTGCTCCAAATTTTTTATGCTTTATACATGTGAAAGCTGCCCCTCGCCCGTCGGGGGAGGAAGATAATTTTTTGCCACGCTTTCCAGCAAGGTCGCCTTCTTACCTGGCCGACCTCAATCCGCTTTTAGGTCTTTCCTATGTTTTGGACGGTACCGAAAAAATTTGCTGTCACATGAGGTAATGGTTGGAAGATAACTTTTGACGCGGCAACTTTTCCACGTGTAGTATTTTGAATGGGAATCAGTAGAAGAGACATCACGATATTATTTTTAGTACATTTTTGGGTCACTGCAAGATTGCACTGCACTGCCTGATACTATACTATCAAAAGACGCATGAACTTTAGAGGACTCGATTAGTTGGTGTATTTTCCCGACTTCAAGGGACAGTTTCATGCCTTAAAGTCTGAACATTACCCGCGCATGCATCGTATAATTAGACCGGTGTGTGACTCGGGGGGGGGGGGGCTTAATTGTGCCATGAGCCAGGAGAATACTTTACCTATTAACGCAATATAAATCGCAATCCTTGACTACAAAAGCAGTCTGTGCATACAACAGCTTATGTTGAGCTTATGTTGAGCAAAATGAGCGAAATATTCTGGTCAACGCTCAGAAAACTAGTTAAAAGTTTTACTGCATTCATTATTGCATAACTTAAAAATTGGTTGCTTAGTTGAAGGTCAATCGCTCCATTAACTTACCCGCGAGAAGGATGCACGGCAAGCGCTGACCACGAGTCGATTTTCGTATCTGAAATGATAGTTTTATGTCCAGCCTCCAAGTTACTCATTCTTGCCACAAGAATGGCGCCGTCGTGAACCCAAAACATGTTTCCGGCAACAAAGTCTACGGCCAATCCGTAATATATTCCACCTAGAAACGAAAATTGAGACTATAATCCGCATCGCCCCCCCCCCACAAAAATGCCACAAAATTACGCTTTTTGTCATGACGTTTTTACCTTTACTGACGACCAGATGATTGTCTGAGCCATCATACCGAGAACGTCTGATTCCCTTTTGCCAATTTGTCCAGTAGAGATGATGGTTAACGCAATCCACTGCAACTGCATAATTGTCTTCTCCGGAAATTTTTGAAAGTTCTCTCGTCTCGCCGACATCTTCGCCAGGCAGTTTCCAGAGCGACGGTCCCTGCGCAATCACCAGAAATCCTCCACGGTTTGCATCCCTTTCACGTGGCGTTTCCATTATAAAAAAAATGGGACTGGTAACCCTAAAACGTTTGTATTTGTTTTACATTAGAGAAGAAAGAAGCAGGCAACGACCGTGTCAAACAAGATTGATACTGCCTCCTCCTCACGGCGATACAGTCACCAGATCAATCACTTCTGCTTATTTATGTTATTCATCCGCGTGTCGTAAATTTTGTACGGCAAAATAAGAAGACTCACTCACTGTAGGCTACTGAACGCTGTGATAACTCTAGACAATTTCTGTTCCTCACAACTTTACCATTGACGTAAATACCTATTTAAATGTACCAGTTCATATGCACACTGCCACAATACAGAACAACCATTTTGATACAAATTATCCTATAATAGTCAAATTTTGTTTTACCACAACACTAACTTCAGTAACGGACCCATTACAAAGGACGGAAACAGAACCGAAACAGCAGTTAGAATGTTTTTGCCTTTGCGAATTTCTTCAAATCTGTCAATGTTTTTTGGCACTTCTGAAGAGCGCTGTGAATTTGTCAATGTGAAGTTTGTGAAGTTCATAAAAATAAATGGATTTCGAATTAAGTTTTACCCAAAAATCTCATCTTATCAGGTGGAGAGCTTTTTGCACTACACTAAAATTGTTGAATGTAACCCTATATGAACTGATAAAAAAGTGTATTTTTCAGTAAAAAAAGGGGGTGCAATAATTGGGCTCTTTAAGGTAGACATGGACACAGACACAGATGCAAACACAGACACAACAGACAAACAGACAGACAGACAGACAAACAGACATACAGACATACAGCCTGGCAGGCACACAGACAGGCATCCACGCAGAGACAAGAGACAAACATGCGTATAAATATTTATTTTAATAAATCGATTATTATCGATTTTTTTATTGAATACCGAAGCATGCGTTTTTTACCCCTTTTGCTCTGGCGCCAGGGTCCGGTTCCGAGCTGTAAGGACCCAATTTGAGCCACTTGTTGTGTCAAAGTGGGTTTTAAAGCGAGCAGGTAAGGCCTTTTCTGCTCGCAGAGGTTCGTTTAGGGTACTAACAAGTCGGGACCAGGGCACTTAATGGTAGGACTAAGGGGTAGGCAAAGAGGTAAAGTTCTTTTTTTTCAGAATTGAACAGAAAAATTTCCTAACTGTTCCTGATTATTTTAAAACGGTGGCGGTGTGGGAAATCTAATTTTAACTCCAAGGGATGTCAAAACATTTTCGAAAACATGTCTGTTGTCCATCAAATTTGGCGTGGTCTTGAATGTCTTCTTGTTTGATTTCTAATTATTAAGAGAGCATAAATTGGGTCCCAAAAAACTTGATCGAAAACCTGAAATGTTTCAAAATGTTTTTAGAGCCCGGGGCCCTTGGAAATAAAACCCCAGACCACCATCAGTGTCAAAATGTGCACATAAGCCGATTTTTTTATTAAATTTTGGGAGAAAAAAAATTCCCCTTTGCCTATCACCTGGCCCTACTATCAGCTGTCCTGGTTTTGCCTTGAAAAAATCTTTAACGAGCATCGGCCTGCTCGTACATCAAAAATGCACTCTTTTTGGCTTAGTATTTGTTTATGTTATGAGACACAGAAGGCATAGTCCTAGTTCTTACCTGGAACCAATTTTGAAATTGAAATTACCGCAGCAACTGATTTCCACAAGCATTCCCCATCCGGCTCATTTGCAAGGCATATTATGCCCCCATTCCGCACCCACAGCGAAGCACCAGCATACTTTGTTCCAGATGTTCCAAGTCTCCACACTGTTTCACCTTTATCATTAACCATGACCAAATCACCATTTTGAAGCAAATTGACCGATGCGGGTGGGTGTACTAGTAAGCTGGTTCCGCTCGACTAAACTGACTTTTCCGTTAGATCTTCACCAATTATGGACACGACGAGGTCCCCATTTATCTGCATTGACAGCTTTGTTTTCTTGTCCGGAGAAAAGAGGCTCTGTCCCCGTTTTAACTCGGTGTCAGACAGCAGTTGCGAGGCTGTTTTATTGTTTACCGGCACATGCTTGCAGAAATGAATGCCTCTTACGCGGGTTTGACAGCCATTAAGGCAAGCATGGATCAGTTTTGGATCGCCTCCTTCCTCGCAGTTGTACAGAGAGTCGGGCAGAAGGTTGGAGGACTTGCATAACGATGACAGGGCGGCACCACAGTAATTAGAGTTATCCTGACAACATGCTGCTTCTGAAGGGCTGATGGTGATGATAACGGCAATTAGAGCAGTTATGTATAGACCATGTAGGTATGGACGTAGAAATGGGAGACCCATACCGAGATGGAAAACTTAAGCGCAGACACAGACACAGACACAGACACAGACACAGACACAGACACAGACACAGACACAGACACAGACACAGACACAGACATTTTTTGGGAATGATAAAAGACTTCCTGGAAACTTTGAGCTCACATTTTAGAACCTCAAATCATCTCTATTGATAGTGCATCCATCGGTATATGGCATAGAACGTGATGCATCAAGTTTTTACGAGTGTTTATCGAGGCTTGAAAATAAATGTTTATATGTTGTCTATATGCGATAAGGAAGCAACAGTTATGAAAATATAAAAAACCGCACATGTATTGGTATTTCTCATGGGTCGCTGTTATTTATGGCTTTCTCAGCGGTTCAAACGAAATTGCAATAATTTCGACTTAATGCCTTTGTGTACAGTAATTATGAAATTTTTATCAGAGTTTCAGGTTTGTAGGATTGCAAAAAACCTGTTTCAAGCGCTGCACGATGAAATTTCTCCGTTGCGCTACCCATTTGAAATGCCTGACGCCAAGTCGAGGGTCTTTTCGTGACAATAAACAAAGTCCGCAACCATGTAGCTTAAATGAACACGCACGGGGTGCGGTTCTATATACAGTATATCTATCTCTATGTTACTCCTAAGATCAGTACCTACCAATAATCAATAATTCTGGATTTTTCTTCCCATAATATTTTCTTTTATTTCCCAATTAAATCGTGTATATCAGGTAGAAGATCCAATGCGGCAGCGAGGTCGGGGAAAGTTTTCTCTGTATTGTTTTATTTTTATTTCGTATCTTATAATCTGAATACCAGTTTTATGTATTGCGCAGTGGGCACTAAAGCGAGTTAGCCGGCTATTGCGCAGTGGGATGTTTACGAAAGCGGGTGCCCGACTACTGCGCAGTAGGATATTTACCAATTGTTGCAGAACTGTAGGCGCCTGACAAATCACGCGAGAGAAAATAATTTGGCTTTTTTTTCGTTTTTAATTGTAAATATTTTTAGTTTAAATAAAGTTAAGTAGGCTAAAGTTAAACTTTTTTTTCATGGTAAAAACTAAATAATTCAGTTTAATACTGCACTTGACTTAAAATCAAAGTTCCCCGTAATGTCTGATTGTGCTAGTTTATCTTTGTAAACACATTAAATTCGAACTAAAAAAGTCAGACGAGAACACTAAATTAAAAGAGTTTGATCTAAACTTGAACATTAAACTTGAACGCTATACTTGAACTTTGACCTCCCATTATGATCATGTTTAAAATAAGCCTGAATTGGTATCATTAAATAGAAGAAATTTGCGTTTACTTTGAGATTTAAACTTAAAAAACTAAACTTTTGAAAACAGCAAAGAATTTAAACTGAAACCGTGCGGCATCATTAAATAAAAATAATAAAGCTCTTTACGAGAGAGGATAAAAAATGCTTTCATTAAACTTTAAACAATTATTGCTTAAGGTAGATAACTATTCCAAATGTTATGTATTAAGTTTATTAAAATCGGAACATTAAGAACACATTATGCAAAAGATTAGAGCTTCTATTGATTGCCTGATTTACCGTTGTAACTGTAACTGATTCAGGTTTTGATTGGATTGTTCATAGAGTTACTTCGGGTGCTTCATTGGCTGCGAACTCCTTTATTCAACGTAGAAATGGACCATCTCCACCGCGAAAACTTATGTACTCTGAAATTGAAAGAGAAGACGCTAAATGGGTGCGTGAGCAAGCAAATGACGGGATTTTAGTCACCAATGATGACGTGAAAGAGAAGGCGCTGGAGATTGCCAAAACCGGTTAATCTGCCCAACCTGAAGACTTCTGACGGTTGGATCGATCTCTTGAAAAAGCGAAAAGGGATTTCGCTAATTCAAACTCGCTAATCTTCCTGGTTTCGAAGATAAGCGAGAAAAGCAGCCAAGGAGCTGCTTTTCTCGCTTATCTACTCGCTAATTATGTGCATCTTTCTTGTAAGTGGTCCATGTCAGTTGAGATTAGCGAAGGCGACACAGCTTCAGCTAAGCCAGGGGGCGTGTCCTCGTTTCACCGTTGCAAGGGCTTGCAAAATGATGGAGATTAGCGAGTTTAAATTAGCAAAATAATCGCTGCAAATAAGCGAACTTTGAATACCCTTATAATACCCTCTATAATCAGATCCAAGATTGAAAAGATGTATTTGATTGAAATTATCGTACTACCTAAATTGTTCCCAGTCTATTGGCGTTTCAAACGCGCTCCGGATGTGGTGCTGCTGTTTTAGATACTCTGAACTCTAAAGCATGAGAATTTGACTAGATGAACGCTTTAATACACACTTCACGTCTCGTAAATTTGAACGTTAAATTTGCAGAAACAGATGTTTCTATTGTGGGAGGTCAGGGCTCTAATGAAGGGCCAGGTTCTCAGCACCATGGAACGGTTTGATCTGTACACGAAGAAGCTAGCCGAGAGCGAGAGTTTGCCAATGAAGCAAACAGCTCAACAGTTGGTGGCATTTCCAACTGATGGCACGGGATTCCCATCCCCTCATCAAACCTAGAGTATTGTTCATTCAATGAAATAAGACACTTTTTGTGGGTATTTTTTATGTTAGGTTCTTCAACCTCTGCACCCTCCTTGAAGCTTTTTCTGTGAATGAAATTTCTGTAACATTGAAACGCGCTACAATAATGAAATAGAGGCTCGCGGGTTCGTTCATCTACCCAAACAGTGCCGGAAAGGTCAGGAGCCTCATGTTCAAATGGATTTGAGATGACCGTGGCAACAGCCTGTGGCTCATCAAACGGCAAGGTAAAATATATTACACTATTTTGACCTGCTTATAAGAGCTACTATGTTTTCTGGATGTATCCCCTCAATCTGCATTGCTTATCGATACACATTTGGCATCAGTTTTGTCCGGGAGAAGTTAGAGCCACGCTTTTACTGGCGCCAGCAAAATCTGGTGGTCTGAGTTTGAGCCTTTTTTCCTCATGCTGTGTCACTGCTTATAACATTGTTTGATTGACTGATTAATTACCCTTGCCACCAAGGAAAGTAAAATGAACGAAAAGAGCTTTAAATCGAAACTGTAGTAATAAAACTTCACCTGAATTTTAGCAACCGAAAGTCTTCAGAGATCACGGGAATTTTTTTACCGAAAAACTAGTGATTACTTAGCATTTGAGCGCCTTTGTTTTTTATCAACGCTTCCACTAAAACAGTCCCATCGAAAGTTTCCTGTAGAGTTCAGAAGGAGCAACTTCTTTTCAGACACAGACACAGATATAAACACGAAACAGACACAGACACAGACACAGACACAGACACAGACACAGACACAGACACAGACACAG